>ML791329.1:4730-26051 GCA_009831015.1 Picea engelmannii
TGTCATCTCTAGATAACAAGCATCAATAACTGTCAACACAATCTCCATCTCATTTGATCATGAATTTCTCTCATGACTCAAAATGTCTCTATCTTTAGTAGTAAATTATCTTAAATAATAGATCTTCTCTCTCAATAAAAACCCTCTTGAATTTTTGTACTTCATTAATCCTTCGTTCCATCTATCCTTTCAAAAAATGAATATGATTTCTTCTTGTTGTTGTAGGTTCAAGTATTTTCCCTTTAAAAACTTCATTCTTTTTCTTTGACATTTTTTCCTTTATATTATGCATCTCCTAATTATAAATCCACTATGGCTCCATAATTTCCAATTCTTCTATTCTCTAATTCTTCCAACTCTCCTCATCCTGCTTCTATTTGAATTAGAATCCTTGGGAGTTTTCTCGTAGTCCTCAGTTAGACTACCATTCACATTTATTCATTTTGACACTGCCTCACACCACTCTTATTTTAGCATACTGAATTTTAAATGACCCTTTCTAAGGTATTTTTGTTCCCATGATTGCATAGGAACTATTCTCATGAAACCCAACTCTCAAGAGAGAATCAATTTTGATATTTTTTTAAGTTATAAACTAGATATGAATCTTTCTTGGATATTGTTTCAATTATTTCATCCTAGAGATATTCCTATCTTTGATACCACTTGATGCAAGAGGTTGCACCCACCCATTTTTCTATTAGAGTAAATTCACAACATAGATAATATTTCTATGTAGAGTTGGGAATGAAAACTCTCCAAAAACTTTGTTGTAAAATAGAACCACATAGGACTCACAACCTTCAATACTACAACTATTGAATTTGTGCATTCACCACCATCTACTCTTCCATAAAAAATAAAAATTAGACACTATAAAGGACAAGTCTACAATAACACATCTACTACATATTTTTCAATATGTAGCAAGAGAGTTGTAACTTGTACCATGCTTTCTTAAAACAACTATATACTTAGAAACATCTTGATCCAGTATTCATAGTGGCATCACTATGTGGTTATGCCACTAAACCTTGTTATCAATAGATAGTCTATAAACCAAGGAACTTGTCATTTCTCATAAGAAAGATTCTCACATCTAACAAATCTATATTACACATACCCTCTTCTTTTCTCTAGTAATCTTTGTGATCATACTTATATTCAAACAATAACTTTCATCCTAAATAAAATCATAGACAATAGGACTTAGTCATGGTTCAATCCACTAACATGATTCTCTGTGCAATTCTTAGCCTTGGGAATAATGTCATTACTTCCTGATATTCCCACATAGAGATATATCAAATGAAAAGTATTCACAATGACACTATTCTCCATAGGAACATACACCATCCGTACTGAGCATCCATACAATATTAATCATCCATGCAATAGAAATGCAATCTACAACTATACATAAATAACCACACATCATATAATCACAAAGATTCATTCACACATTACAGAGCGATTTAACATGGAAACCCAAAGGTAAACTTCACCATTCAATGCTTGACCTCTCTCTCTCTCTGTTATTAATTTAGTTATAAAATCATTAGAATGGTTCGATGGATGCATATTAGCTTACATAGTTTGTTGGGATGATAAGCCAAATGGCATGAAAACCTCAACCATTACCTTGTATCTCTTCTCTTCATATATATTATCTTATTCATCGAACCACCTTCTATCATTCTTGAAGGTAACCCTTATTTCCTCATTCATTCTATATTTATTTATCTTTAGAAAATTTTCACCTTCATATTTCAAACGTTCTTCTCATGCCCTTTCATTTTCAACTTCTACAATTTCATTTTCATCTTTAGATGCTTCCCTTCCCAATTATTCTTCTTCTCCAGTGTGACCTTATATATTCCACTCAACAATGTGCTCTTTATTCAACTCTTTATTCAACACGTCCTTTAGAATCCCTTATGCACATGTGAACACATTTTGTCTTGGACTATTGCTATTTCTCCTGCCCTCTCTTCTATAACATTTACTTTCATTATATAACATTTATTTTCACATTTTATAGAACTGTCCCATTTTGTTGCACCACATCAATTCTATAAAAACACGTTAATTCTTTAGTAGTGTGTCAATATCATATGACATTGATTTTCACACAATATTCATGTGGTTATTGGTATGTTTTCATTCACGTGATCTCCTCTTTGTATTCCTTCACTTGGCGAACAACAATCCACAACTTTGAATTATATTTTCCCTTCAGAGTCCATCGTATCGTAGTGGCCATCACTACTGTCTTGAATCTCACATCTTCAAAATGATCTGAATGTTCTTGCATCAACTATCATTAGGGTGTATAATTGTTTTCTCTTAGACACAACTTCTTAATCTACATCACATTTGAAATAATTTCAATATTGAAATGAGTTACAAACAATTTCAATATTGAAATGAGTTACAAACAATTTCATTATTAGTTTGTAGGCTTTCACACTTAGTTAGAATGTTGCTTTGAAGCAAACTTAGACATAGTTTGCTTCTAGAAAGCTTAAGCAAGAATTTCAATATTATTTAATCCATAAAATATGAGATGATTTCAATATTAGATTTAATTACAAATAATTTTATTTTTTATTTTTTTATTCATTAACTTTGTATTTTTTTATTTGTCTTATTACACATTAAAACAACTTTCTAAACTATCAACTTATTTATTATAATATTATTTAATTCATAAAATATAAATTGATTTCAATATTAGACTCAATCACAAATAAACAACTTATTTATTATAATAGTATTTAATCTATAAAATATGAATTGATTTCAATATTAAACTCAATCATAAATAATATTTTTATTGTTTTATTTGTTAACTTTGTATTTTTATATTTTTCTTATTACCCTTAAACCAACCTTCTAAACTATCAACTTATTTATTATAATAATATTTTAATTATTTTCTCTTAGACACAACTTCTTAATCTACATCACATTTGAAATAATTTCAATATTAAAATGAGTTACAAACAATTTCAATATTAGTTGGTAGGTTTTGACACTTAGTTAGCATATTGCTTTAAAGAAAACTTTGGCATAGTTTGCTTCTAAAAACCTTAAGAAATAATTTTAATATTATTTAATCCGTAAAATATTAGAGGATTTCAATATTAGATTCAATTACAAATTATTTTTTAATTTTTCTATTCATTATTTTTGTATTTTTTTATTTGTTTTATAAGAAAACTTTCTAGACTATCAACTTATAAGTTATAATATTATTTTATAACTTATTTATTATAATATTATTTAATCCTTATTTCTTATAATATTATTTAATCCATAATAAATTGATTTCAATATTAAACTTAATTACAAATAATATTTTTATTGTTTTATTCATTAACTTTTTATTTTTATATTTATCTTATTTCCCATTAAAACAACCTCCTAAATTATCAACTTATTTATTATAATGTATTTTAATCTAATATTCATTTTTAGCAAGTTGACTTTACCATGGACATTTCCTATTCCTATACTTCACAATAACTTATTCTGTCTTTTATTTTTTATTCGTAAGTAACACATAATCACTAGGGTTTCACTTTGATAACAAAATCTTATCACTTTATGAGTTTGAAAAATAAAATAAATATATTATAAATATTAATATCCTTCTAAACTATCAACTTATTTATTATAATATTTTTTTTTATTCTAAACTGTCAACTTATTTATTATAAATATTATAATGTATTTTAGTCTAATATTCATTTTTAACAAGTTGACTTTACCATGGACATTTCCTATACTTCACAATATCTTATTCTATCTTTTATTTTTTATTTTTAAGTAACACATAATAGCTAGGGTTTCACTTTGATAAGAAAATCTTATCACTTTATGAGTTTGAAAAATAAAATAAATATATTATAAGTATTAATATCCCCATGTATTTTGGGGTTTATAGATACTAGGATATAAAAGAGATATTTAATAAGAACAAAAATTTATTAGAAAACTAATTGGGGTTTATAGATACTAGGATATAAAAGAAATATCTAATAAAAATAAGAATTTATTAGAAAACTAATTTAGGGTTTATAGATACTAGGATATTAGAGAGATATTTAATAATAATAAGAATAAAATTTTATTAGAAAATTAATTTGAGGTTTATAAATACTAAAATATAAAAGAAATATTTAATAATAATAAAAATTTCTTAAAAAAATAAATAAAAAAATTGAAAAATATTTATCAATATCTAATAAAATAAAATTAATAATATTTTTTAATATCCCACAAATTCACTATCACAAACTCATTAAATAACAATTGCATACACATAAAGCAATCTTCCAAGTTAATTCCCTAAGTAAAAACTGCATTCTTCATTTCTTGATTTTAATTATTGGAGCTTCGTTGACATTTAATATTTTAGTGATTCAGAGCTTCAGTGAAGTCCGTTAGTTTGTTTATTTTATTGATCAGGAACTTCATGGAGGTTTCGACGCGTACAGCTAACCGTTCCCAAACGACTTGATTTTCCAAATAAATCGCACTTGTTAATGTGGAAACTGTTCACCGATGAAAGTACAGAGGATATGACGAAAAGATTATTGTTAGGGTTTGAAATTATTGATTATTCGGTGCGAATTGTACTTACTCGAAGACACGATATCCTCATGGAATGACAGCTATTATTTTAGGTATATATGATATTAATTTAAGATTTTTCATCATTAATGTATTAATCCGAGTCCAATATTTCCATTAGGAATTAATTGAATTCACAGGGTGCTCGAAGCGTGCCTAAATCCTGTTTGTTATTAATAGAAACATATTTGATTTAGATATTTGTCTGCTGCACACAATGTCTTCGCTGTCTGGTAAAAGCGGGATTTGTTTCTGAGGTTTTCAGGCTTAATTTACGGAATTTAGCATCTCCACATACAGCTGTACAGCCATCATCACACTAAGACGAAGTTTCCACCCTCGTCTCAGTCCAGATTGTGACATCGACTTCTCCACGTTCACTGGCTTGGGCAGATTAGGTCACCTTCATCTACTTGGTGCAGTTAATCCAATGCAGAACTTATCTGGCATTCGTAAACACTCGAAAATAATTCTGGTTCGATTCAGAATTTGCCAGAAACGTTTAATATAAAATTGCACCCGAAGAAGAACTTAGAAGATGTTGGAAAGATGTTAAGAGATGAATTTTCGAAGGAATTTTGAGCAGGAGGAAGAAGCTTGTAAGTGCCAATTATCGTACACCGTTAATACACTGAGGACGTCCTATCAGACAAGCCTGTCCTCTTAGTCAACCTTCTTCATAATGAGACATGGTAAGTGATAATGTCAGTTAAACCAAAGTAGATAGTAGTAGTAGTTTGAAATTCGGTGATGAATAGTTGTATTTACAGATTTGAGTGGTTAAGTTTGTATAATCCGAGTTTTCAAGGATTTTTCAGCAGGTTGAATTCATTTATGTATTCCAAAATGCAATTTAAATAATAAAAAATAGTGATTTTGTCCAAATTTACTTAGCCTAATTCCCACCAAAAAAACCCAAAAAATAGAAGTAACTTTTTCAATTGGATTGTACCTACGTTTCAATCGTTCGTAGTTGGCTCGGAGACGGATGGATTCCCTATCTATTCCATGGAAATGGGTTATCCGGTTCAGAGATCAACGGATCAGAAATAGCATATCGTAAGCGTCCCTTCCCTCTTAGTGCCCATCTACCTGAAATCCGATAATAAATAATTAGAACAGCAACAAATTTGAATGACTAAGTTTGTATTTAAGAAGAGCTTGCCACTTCGCATTACATACATACAAAAGGAAGGATTAGGCAAAAAGGCATGCAGAGCTGGCAATACAATGCAAAGCCTACACGAAAGGTTGATGTATCAGTAGAAAGTACATGCAGAACAAGTGGCTACGTGAATCCTAGCAAAGGTATAGGTGTTACCTCCACAGTCTAGTGCACTCCGTGCTTTACTTAGAAAGCAAAGAATCCGGAGTTTGCTACAAGTAGATGCTTGCAGAGCATGATATATGTGCTACTCCGTCTTCCATCCTTCCCACAATGGACAAAGAAGAAGCCTATACATAAAAGATTAAGAGGATCTCACCCCTACCTGTTATAGGACATGCCCACATAGAGTGATTCAACACATATACAATATGATTATTGTGGAGGCCCACGATTGAAAAGAATGATGATAATCATAGGAGCCCACGAATCAAAAGATTGCCACACTACATGCTTGTGGGTGTAGATAACCCTAAATTAAAAGAATAATGTTAATGTTTTTTGGTTTAGTAGATAACCCTAAATCAAAAGAAAAATGTTAATGTTTTTTGGTTTAGTAGAATATAGCTATAATCATGGGAAATACATTATATAATTTTCCATCTATGTTTTTTCCATGGAAAAATATGAGAAATTGACTTTCAAGGCCCATTTTAGGGGTACATCCCATTTGGTGAACTTGAGTCTCAAAACTTCTAGAGCTACAAAAACCAAGTTTGGGTGATCAAAAATTTGCAATCTTAGCTCCTAGTTCCTCTACATTGTTCTACACACCTCGACATTGTTCTACACACCAAAATATTTCAAACTATGCAAAAGTCACCTCAATTGCATGAAGTTATGCCTCCTACAAGCTGACCTACCCTCTTGATCACCATGCTACCAAGTGGATTCCACATCAACCTCCATTAGTCACACATGTCTGGGGCATATCCATGGAATTTCAAAAATCCTAACACTAATTTAGCATTGAGGCATGTGAAAACCTTAACTCTAATCGTAGATGGATATTAGCTATGTTAAACACTATAGGAGAGGAAGGGGTTCCATTGTTTTGTTATTGTTATTGTTCCATAGTTGAGCATAACATCTAGCAGTGGGATATTGAAGCATAATAGAGGAAGTAGAAGATTACATAGTACATGTTATCACTCCAAGAAACTCTTTGTGGTTGTGGGTCAAAGATGATTGGTAACTTAAGGTAAACTTGTTTTTGTGTTTATGTATATGTGGATCAATGGGATAACTCAATTACAGTATGACATTCAGACAGTGAAAATGAAAATCAAATAAACCAGTGCTCTCAAGGATTAATGATCAGATGATAGCTTTTAGTGGGTGAGAAAACAATGTTTATAAACCGAATACAAAGTGTAGGGTTTTATAAACAATGATAAGCAACTTAATATCAAGTTATGAGCTAACCAATGAGATAACAATCATTTTGTAGCTAAAACAACTCAATAAAAAGTACTGAAGGAAAATGAGGATCTGACATCAATAGAGAGAGAAAACTGTGATTTGTATTATCATAGTAAAAGTCTGTTTACAACATAATATAGTCCTCTATCCAGAATCGAACCCTTGATATATCAAAAAGATAGGAATTTATAGCCTATACAACAAGTCTCAGATCTGGAAAACTGGATCTGGATTTCTAAATATAGAAAGCAGAAAACTAACTGAATACAATAGGATAATTAAAGAACTAGTTCCTAGGAATCGAACTGTCTTCATAGTTGGTCTTTGACATCTGGTCTTCATCATTTCTATGTCTCTGATGTGTCGTGGAGGAAAAGACACATGTCTTCAGTGGCTGGAAATCTTTCAACAACTGTGAACAAATCTTTAGTTGACCAATTAAACATTCACCTCCAAAATCTCCACGAATCTTTGATACTGAATATTTCCTGATTCGGTGATTAATCTTTTGATACTCTCTTATCCTTTAAATCACTCCAAAATCGCTCTATTTGAGCTCAAATCTTCAAAATTCTCATTCTGCAGTTTCACCAGCTATTTTGCCTTAGGATTTGCTAATTAGCTGATGAAAGCTATGCTTTTCAACAACTAATTGGTTATAATTTCGCCTTCTGTGTGGTGAAAGCTCTGTTTTGATAAAAAATGAAACCTTTCATATTCAAAACTATTTTTCCATCAAAAATCAGTGCTCATTTGATTGCTCTCCCTGCAAATTTATAGCAACCTGGGCAAACACCTGTAAATCTGGATGTGTGTTAATTTTTTCCTTCAATTTTTTTATTTTTCTCTTTAGGCACTTAGCTAACCACCATAATCTATTATAATCCTTTGTTATTTTCTTCTTCTTCTTCTTGTATTTAATGCTTTCACGTGCTATCTTCTCAAAAGCTGCATTTGTCTTTGCAAGATTCTCTGATAAGGCTTTATATCTTGCCTTTATCACCCTTTCCAAAACCTCCTGCTGTGCTATTACCTCTTTCAGCTCCTTAATCTTTTGTGATTTCTTTGATTTCTTATTTCTTGAGGTTTCACCTTCATCTTTGGGAGTAAAAGTTTCACAATCCTGTGCAGTTTCCATGGAGTTCAATGGACTTTTGATGGCTGGACATTCATCTTCCTTTTTTGGTTCTACGTCTGAATCTGTGTATGGCAGATTTAGAGCAATTTTCTTTTTCACTGTGGATTGCTCTGAGTTTGTTTCAGAATCTAGTTTCTTTTTAGCTTTCTTGGGCTTTATGCTAGAATTTTTGTCTTTTGGTGGCTTTGGGAGAGCTCTCCTCCTCCTTGAGCTACTCTGAAGAGTTGACTGCTTCTTGCCTGCTTTCTTCTTTTCATTTATAGGTTGAGTTTGGGTCTCAAAACCTTTCCAGAAGAGAACGTGCTACCAAGTTCTTTCTCTTCATCTTAGTTCTTCCAAGATGATCATTTTAATCATGCCATAATAAAAAAGGGCATTTTTTATGCTTAAAGGTTCGACTCTGATCTTATTACACACCTTGGTTAGGCTCTTATGAAGAAAGAAAGGCAAATATAGAAGGACCTTCCCTATGAAGTGATCTAGGAGTCTAAAATGATATAACATTAACTTGTCATACCTGCCCTATGAGGTTAAGTATAACTGAATGCCTTTGAACATATCTTGCCATTCATCTTCAAGGTAAGAAACAGGGATGCTTTTCTTCTAGGTTATGCTTCAGAATTTTGTCTTGAGGTATACCCTAAAATCCAAGTTCTTGGTCACTGTTGTTTTAAACGAACTTTGGCTTGTTCTGGGTAAGCTAGTTGTTGAAGCGATGGCAGCTTCATCAACTATCAGTTCCAGAGAGCCCATTGTAGCTTTATTTCCATCGTATGACTTTGCAAAAATCTTTGTTGTTGCCTGGTGATAACCTTCCTGTAACCTTTCCACATATGTCATACAACCTGCATCTGAGAATCGCTTCTGCACCTATGGATAAGACTTCAAAACGGATAAATGATATAACTCTTTCCTCAAAAGTAACCCTCCTTTCTTCCTCGCCATATGCAACTTAACCATCGGTTGATTTGCACATGGTTGACACAGTAATCTTCTTAATAAGGAAAAGGTTGGCGCTAGTGAAAATGACCTTGTGTTGTCAATTGAAATATGAAACCTCATAATAGAAATCTTGAACACCGCAAGTTCAAAATAAGAAATGGTGATTTGATTTGATGTCACCAGATAGATGGTACTTTATCCTTTGGTTGCAATGATGATTAAGAGTTCATCACCTCAAACCCTCCTTGTTGCCGCACGAAATACGTGAGCATAATCTGTCGTGATGTCCTGCTAGAATGTGATGAAATGGTGTTGTCATTCATTTGCTTCCATTAGCTTGCCATGATGATTGTATGATGTGTGTCCAGCGTATCCTTTTTGGGTTTCTGGAGTCGTTGGAGGAAAATCCGTGTTAGTGCTTTCACCGACTCGCTTGCTGTGGGGAGTACACTTTAATCGTTGAAACCTGAGGCTTTCACCAACTAAATTCAACTTTAAAATAGATGTTATCTATTGAAAGGATTTTTCTTAAATTTTTGAAAAGACCTTTTGAGGATTGATTTATTTCTAGGATAAAATCTTAAATCCTATGTTTTGACACTTTTAAATCCTAAAAATTTACATAGAACCCTATTTTATGACCATGCTATCACCTACAAAATGGAACAAATTGATTGATTCATTTTGGGAGATAACATTTGGCTCTAGCTGGGATGGATACCTCCCTGTGAGGTTACCAAGAACCTAGTTTGACTTAGTAGCCTTCATTACAACTTGAATTCAAAACTGATTTTACTCAGTATTCCATTGGGCATGGAGTTATTGACGAAACAAAGCAAAAACTAAAACTAAAAATAATATGTACAAATAAGTAGGCTTTAAGGAAATCCTCATGAAAAGTAGGGTTTTAGAAACCGTCGTTGAATGGGCCACCTGATACTTCTTCACCTGCAAGATCTTGGAGGAAAAAAGTATTGTTCTGCGGAACTGTTTCTATGACAAATGGAACTGTCCAAAGCAAATCAAACTTTCCATGTTTTCCCTTTTCCTGCCTTGCTACATCCCATTTCAGAACCATCTCCCCTGCTTTGAAATTATCTGCATTAACTTTCCTGTCAAAAGTTTCCTTCATCTTCCTGTGGTGTAACTCTATCTTTTCCAGAAGTTGCTCTCTGTCTTTCCACCACTCTATCAAGTTGTGGATCCTCCTAGTTAGATTATTTGGTTTAGAGTCAGCTTCTTGTAAAAAATTTACTACTGGCAGTGCAAGTTGAATAGGAAAGATGGCTTCAGTGCCATATACTAACTTGAAGGGGGATGTGCCAATTAATTTTTTATTTGTAACTCTGTCAACCCACAAAGAAAATTTCAACTTGGAATCCCAACCCTTCGTATTTTGTTCAAGCAACTTCTTTATGATTCTGACTAAACTCTTATTTGATGACTCAGCTAAGCCATTTCCTTGTGGATAGTAAGAAGTAGAATGTACTAGTTGAATTCCCATCTCTTCACATAATTTTACCAAGTGTTTATCATTAAATGAAACAACGTTATCTGTGATTATTCTCTTAGGGAAACTAAATCTGGAGAATATGTTTTCTTGCAGAAAATTAATGATGACAGTGTGATTGGCATTTCTTGTAGGAATGGCCTCAATCCATTTGGTAAAATAATCAGTGGCAACATGGATCCATCTATGTTGATTGCTAGAAGGCAGATGAATCTCACCTATGAAGTCCAAACCCCATTGCTGGAAAGGACCTGTGACCACAATAGGTTTGAGGGGAAGATATTTTAGCTGTTGTTTGCCTGCAAACCTTTGGCAATTGTCACATGTTTTCACAAATTTACACACATCTGAAAATAAATATGGCCAATAGGAACCATCTCTCAGGATTTTGTGAGTGGTAGTCTTCCAATAATGATGTCCTCCACACTCACTATTATGAAATTCAATCATGATTCTAGCTGATTCTTCTTGGTTTATGCACCTCAAGAGTATCCCTGTTGGATTTTTCCAAAACAATAAGTTGCCATTAATGCATAAATTTATGGCTTTGAGCTTTAAGGCTCTCCCTTGTGTTTTTATCAAATCTGAAGGAACTGATAAAGTTTGTAGAAAATGTACGATGTGACTGCACCATCCACAGTCAGCTAGGTGAGGATAAAGCCACAATTTATCACTACCTCTATCTTCTGAAACCTGAATATTTTCTGCATTTATACTCACAAAATTTATCTCAATCAACTTACAATTTTCTTCTGCAAGGAGCTTGGCAAGGCCTTGACCTTTCACAAGTTTTCCTGGCTTGATCTCGACATCAAATTCAATTAACTTTTCTATCCACTTACTCCTTTTTCCATCTATGTCAGGTTGTATAAACACATCTTTAACCGAGCTTGAAGGTAGATAAGTTATTACCTTGGCTTGAAGAATGTAAACTCTGAAGACTTTTAATGACTTGATGAGTGCATATGCTTGTTTTTCCAATGGTTCATACTTTACTTCAACATCTCTGAAGACTTTACTGAAGAAGGCGATTGGATACTCTTGATCATCAACATTTCTCTGCAATAGTATAGCTGCAATTGTATCTTTTGAAGAAAATGAAAAGATATAATAATCCTTGTCAAAGTTAGGAATGATTAAACCTGGGTCTTTCACAATGGCTTCTTTGATAACATTGAAAGAGTGTTTAGCTTCTTCGGTCCATCTTACTTCATAATTCTTTCTTAACATACAAGTAATGTTCTTTGTAAGTTCTGCAAAGTTTGTAATAAACCTCCTGATAAAGTTTATAGTTCCAAGGAAAGACTGAATATCCTTTTTTGATCTAGGAAGAGACAATTTTTTAATGGCTTCTACTCTTCTTGGGTCAATCCTTACCCCATCAGCTGAAACAATATGTCCAAGCAATTTCCCTTCTTTAAGTGAAAAATTAGATTTCTTAGGATTAAGAGAAATGACATACCTTCGGCATTTTAGGAATGTCTTTCTCAAGTGTTGCAAATGATTTTCATGGCTGCTTAGAAAAGAAGTCATGTCATCAAGATATATCAAAAAAAAAAATTCTTTCTCTCCAACGAATCCAATGTCCATTTCCCTCTGGAACATTGCTCCCGCATTCATCAATCTGAATGGCATATTTCCGTACATAAATGTACCCCATGGAGTGGTAAAGGAAGTCTTTTCTCTGTCATCTGGATGGACAACAATCTGATTGTATCTGGAGAATCCATCAATAAAGGACATCACACTTGATCCTAACACCTTCTGTAAAATGTGTTCCATCTTGGGCAGCAGGTAGTTGTCTTTCCTATAACACTTATTCAAATTTCTGAAATCCACACAGAGTCTGATCTCTCCATTTTTCTTTCTGACAGGTACAAGGTTAGCAATCCAATCTGAGTATCTGAGAGGTGCAATAATTCGGGCATCTTTTTCCATGGTAGGCAGCAACATAGGACTGAAAGATATAAGTTTCTGCCTAAATGGTTTTGTATCTTTGTTTAAAGGAATATTGTGTTGAATTATCTCAGTGTTGAATGTCTTCAAGTTGCCATATTGCCAAGCAAAGATATCAACAAATTCTTTTAACAACTCACCATAATCAACCTTTTGTTTTTCAAACAGATGAGGAGCTAAGTTGACATATTTAGGATCTTGTTCACTGGCTACATTAAAATGAAAGACCTCTGAGTCCTTTTCCTTCTTTTCCAATTTGACAGCCACATCATTATGATAAAAAATATTTTCTAAAGGGACCAATCCTTTAGGGATTCTGTTAGTAGACAATTGAACAATTTCATGTGCTCTAATTTTACTTCTGAGCTTTGGCTTCTCAGATTCTTCATCATGTTCATTCTCCAAATCAATCTGCAAATCTACAAATGCATCTATTACTGCAATAAATCTGGTGAGTTCGACATCATCTTCAAAAACCTTCCAAAACTTTACATTATCAGGGAGTGATGGCCTATATTTTACTTGGATTTTGTAATTCAATTTAGGGGCTAGAGGAGGTATAAAAGCACACGCTGATACAACTAATGAATCAGCCAATTCATTCATAGCTCTGGGTATATATGAAATCTTGAAATCTATAAAAGTATGAATCGTTGTCAAAACTTCATCCCTATAGGCTTTCAACCTAACATGTTTGGCTTGGAAGGATTTGTTTACTTGCTGAATGATTAAGTCTGCATCTCCAAATACATGTAGTCTCTCAATCTTCATCTCTTTGGCTGCATTTAATCCTAGAAGCAACGCCTCATAATTTTCAATGTTGTTAGTCACTTTAAAATCAAGTTTAAAGGACAAGTGAGTAGTTTTCTTTGAAGGAGAAATGAACACCACCCCTGCTCCTGCTGATTCTTTAGTACAAGCGCCATCAAAGAACATAGTCCAAAGGTCATCTTCTGGTACTTTTGTGGACTGAACTGCAGGCTTCCTAAGAAACAATGAATCTGGTAATGAATCATCAATTTGTAATATGCAACATCCCATACTTATGTCAACTGAGTAAATAAGATGATTGGCTAGATTTTGTTCATCACTGATGACGTATGCAAGTTGTGACTCCCTGTATAGTATTTTGTTTACTCCTCCAAAAACATGGATAGTAGCATATGAGAGATCCATTTGAAGAGTTCCCCCTAACCTCTTCATCCACGATCTTGATAACTAACATCCAAATTTAGGCGAGATCTCTGCTACCACTACATCCATAACCATAGTTTTCATAGATGCCTAGGTCAAAGTTACAACCAAGTCCTTGATCATTCCAAGACATTTAACTTTTCGAGAGTCAAATGAGAAAAGATCATGGTAAGACTTGGTAATTTCTAATCCAAGCTCATCCATACAATTATGTAATGTTTTGTCATGAATGTTCAGAGAGATATAAAAAGGTGGACAACTTTCATCTCTATCTTCTATAATTTGGCCTAAAACAATGGTTGGCTTGTCATCATATATATTAAGAATATTAGCAGAGGGGGATATGAATTTGGGGTCAAGAGATTTGAGGATATATTTCTTGAATGTTTCATTCCTCATTAACTCAACAAAAGGGATGGGGATTTTAATTTTCTATATTTCAACCTCAATATTGAAATAATAAGAGGTTTTATCAGAAAATTTTACCTCATTTGAAGGATCTTTCAAAACACTTTGCTGGTCATTAGGGGTCTGATTTTTCTGAATTTGTTGCTTGGCAGGGGTAGCGGTCTTCTTTGGAGGAGCAGGTGTGTTCACCTTTGAAGAGGTTGTTTGTTGATTCTCTGGTATTTGATCGTTTTGCTAACAGGGGAAACAATATTCTTAGGAGAATCCAGTGCATTCTATTGGGTAGTATTAGACTTAGATCTGAGATTATATTTGTTCTTCTCTTCCATTTGAAAAAGACCATTATCAGCATAATTTTCATATATCTGTTCGATCATTAATGCCTCTTTATAGTCATGCTGTGTCAGATAAGATTTCTCTGTATCATCCCCAACATAGTGAATATTATCCTCTATGTCTTCTTGATAATCACCTTCATCTTCGTCCATCACAACATTTTGAAGAGGAGCCTTTATCCTCTGATCCTCAGTAGGATTTCTCTCTCTCTGCAGAATCCGCATTGGCTGATTATTTCTTCTAAAGTTGTTTGGATTCTGATTGGAGTTTATGTTTGTATAATCATAAGTACCCCTTCCCTTGACAGGCTTCTTGTTTTCAATTTTAAGTTTAGATATCTCAGAAGTTAAAGACTCTAACATTTTAGCCATCCTGTCTAATTTTGGATTAGTATTGGATGAAGAAGAAGCTTCATCTCTAGGCTTTCTTCTGTCAATGTTTCCCTTCAACTTATGAGAAACCAATATATTTGATTCCACTTGAAGGGTAGAATCTTGCATCAGAGATAGTGTAGGTGACCTCCTTTCTCTCAACAACAAACAAAATTCTGAATCAAATGAACTGGCATATGTGATTTTGGTAGAGGCATATGAAGGCTTTATCTCAGTTGGTATTTTATTGTACATTCTATTGAACCTTTTAGTGAAATCAGAGATTGATTCACCATTTTCTTTCCTTAGATTTCCGAATTCAGTAATATAGTACAAAAAATATCTTCTATCACCCAAGTGTTTCAAAACGATATCATCCAATTGCTCTATGCCAGCGATTGAACCAACAAAAATTTCTTTGAACCACTTCCTGGCATGGCCATCTAATCTTTGGACAAAAACTCGGGTCCAAACATCTTCTTCCTCAATGTTAAGGTTTTCTGCATAACTGTAAAAGGCATATATATGTTCTTCAACAATCACATCACCTTCACCTATGAATTTGGGCATGTACTTCTGATAGTATCATGTAGGCATGGCTGATATTGGATTTGGCAATATTAATGGCGCATACCTAGCAACTAGGATTTGTTGCATCTTGGTCAAAGGAGGAGGTGCAGCCATAATGATTATTGGTGAGAGAGGTGATGGAATTTTCTCGAATTCCTCATCACTGGGGGGTTTTAATTTAAAAGAAGGGGAACTCTTTGATGGGAAAGAAGTCTGATATGAGAGTCTATAGAAATCTGCAAGTTGTTCAACCAATTTTTCTTCACCTTTAGCAGACAACTCTTGAAAAAGATGTTCTACAACAAGGAGGCTAGTGTGAATGTTTATATTATCTTCTTCTTACTGTGAATGAAATGACTCAAGAGATGAAGAGCTGTGATTTCTTTCTAAGGTCTTAGATGACTCTTCAACCAAATTTGATCCTATCACTTCTTCAGCAATGACATTTTCCTCTTGATAAGAAATAATTGATTCTTCTACAGTGGTTATAGTTTCTTTTTCACTCACAATCTTAGCGGAAGAAGATTCAATGTTTTCTATAGTAGATTTCTTAGAATGAGAAAGAGGATTACCGTTAGTGCCTGATTTTGAATTCTGACCTTGGAATGATCTTCCTATTCTGAGAATTAGTTTTGGGTTGGGCACTGGTGTGATAGGTGATTCTTGTGGATTCTCCCTGGTACTGATCCTCTTTAGAGCCAGGATGAACTTGTGGAGTCTCTATATAGATAATTACAACTAATGTAATGTATAATCTTTGTCTATCATCAAATATCATCTTTGTGATCCCACGAAATTTGAGCTTCAGTCTTGTCTCCCCGGCAATGACGCCAATTTGTTATCACTTCAAGAAACTCTTTGTGGTTGTGGGTCAAAGATGCTTGGTAACTTAAGTTAAACTTGTTTTTGTGTTTATGTATATGTGGATCAATGGGATAACTCAATTACAGTATGGCATTCAGACAGTAAAAATGAAAATCAAATAAACCAGTGTTCTCAAGGATTAATGATCAAATGATAGCTTTCAGTGGATGAGAAAACAATGTTTATAAACCGAATACAAAGTGTAGGGTTTAATAAACAATGATAAGCAACTTAATATCAAGTTATGAGATAACCAATGAGATAACAATCATTTTGTAGCTAAAACAACTCAATAAAAGGTACAGAAGGAAAATGAGAATCTGACATCAATAGAGAGAGAAAACTGTGATTTGTATTATCATAGTAAAAGTTTGTTTACAACATAATATAGTCCTCTATCCAGAATTGAACCTTTGGTATATAAAAAATATAGGCATTTATAGCCGTTACAACAAGTCTTAGATCATGGAAAACTGGATCTGGATTTCTAAATATAGAAAGTAGAAAACTAACTGAATACAATAGGATAATTAAAGAACTAGTTCCTAAGAATCGAATTGTCTTCATAGTTGGTCTTTGACATCTAGTCTTCATCATTTCTATGTCTCTGATGTGTCATGGAGGAAAAGACACATGTCTTCAGTGGATGGAAATCTTTCAACAACTATGAACAAAGCTTTAGTTGACAAATTAAACATTCACCTCCAAAATCTCCACGAATCTTTGATACTGAATATTTCCTGATTCGATGATTAATCTTTTGATACTCTCTTATCCTTTAAATCACTCCAAAATCGCTCTGTTCGAGCTCAACTCTTCAAAATTCTCATTCTGCAGTTTCACTAGCGATTTCGCCTTAGGATTCGCTAATTAGTTGATGAAAGCTCTACTTTTCGACAACTAATTGGTTATAATTTCGCCTTCTGTGCTGGTGAAAGATTTGTTTTGATAAAAAAGGAAACCTTTCATATTCAAAACTATTGTTCCATCAAAAATCAGTGTTCATTTGGTTTCTCTCCCTACAAATTTATAGCAACCTAGGCCAACACTTGTAAATCTGGATGTGTGTTAATTTTTTCCTTCATTTTTTTGATTTTCCTCTTTAGGCACTTATCTAACCACCATAATCTATTATAATCCTTAGTGATTTTTTTCTTATTCTTCTTGTCTTTAATGCTTTCACGTGCTAGCTTCTCAAAATCTCCATTTGTCTTTGCAAAATTCTTTGATAAGGCTTTATATCTTGGCTTTATCACCCTTTCTAGAACCTCCTGCTGTGTTATTACCTCTTTCAGCTCCTTAATGTTTTGTGATTTCTTTGATTTCTTATTTCTTGGGGTTTCACCTTCATCTTTGGGAGTAAAAGCTTCACAATCCTATGTAGTTTCCATGGAGTGCTCTGGACTTTTGATGGATGGACTTTCATCTTCCTTTTCTAGTTCTGTGTCTGAATCTGTGTATGGCAGATTTAGAGCATTTGTCTTTTTCATTGTGGATTGCTCTGAGTTTGTTTCAAAATCTAGTTTCTTTTTATCTTTCTTGGGCTTTATGCTAGAATTTTTGTCTTCTGGTGGATTTGGGAGAGCTCTCCTCCTCTTTGAGCTACTCTCAGGAGTTGACTGCTTCTTGCCTTCTTTCTTCTTTTCATTTATAGGTTGAGTTTGGGTCTCAAAACCTTCCCAGAAGAGAAAGTGTTTCCAAGTTCTTTCTCTTCGTCTCAGTTATTTCAAGATGATCATTTTAATCAGGACATAATGACAAAGGGAATTTTTGATGCTTAAAGGTTCGACTCTGATCTTATTACACACCTTGGTTAGGCTCTTATGAAGAAAGAAAGGCAAATTTAGAAGGACCTTCCCTGTGAAGTGATCTAGGAGTCTAAAATGATGTAACATTAACTTGTCATATCTTCCCTATGAGGTTAAGTATAACTGAATTCCTTTGAACAGATCTTGCCATTCATCTTCAAGGTAAGAAACAGGGATGCTTTTCTTCCAGGTTATGCTTCAGAATTCTGTCTTGAGGTATACCCTAAAATCCAAGTTCTTGGTCACTGTTCTTTTAAATCAACTTTGGCTTGTTCTGGGTAAGCCAGTTGCTGAAGCGATGGAAGCTTCATCAACTATTAGTTCCAGAGAGCCCACTGTAGCTTTCTTTCCATCGTATGACTTTGCAAAAATAGTTGTTGTTGCCTAGTGATAACCTTCTTATAAGCTTTCCACATATGTCATACAATTTGCATTTGAGAATCGCTTCTGCACCTCTGCATAAGACTGCAAAAAGGATAAATTATCTAACTCTTTCCTCAAAAGTAACCCTCCTTGCTTCCTCTCCATATGAAATTTAATCATTGGTTGATTTGCACATGGTTGACACAGTAATCTTTTTAATAAGGAAAAGGTTGGTGCTGGTGAAAATGACCCTGTGTTTTCAATTGAAATATGAAACCTCATAATAGAAATCTTGAACACCGCGAGTTCAAAGTAAGAAATGGTGATTTGATTTGATGTCGCTGGATAGCTGGTACTTTATCCTTTGGTTGCAATGATGATTAAGAGTTCGTCACCTCAAAATCCTCCTTGTTTCCGCATGAAATATGTGAGCACAATCTGTCATGATGTCTTGCTAAAACATGTTGAAACGGTGTCATCATTCATTTGATTCCATTAGCTTGCCATGATGATTGTATGACGTGTGTCCGATGTATCCTTTTTGGGTTTCTGGAATCGTTGGAGGAAAATCCGTGTTAGCGCTTTCAATGGCTTGCTTGCTACGGGGAGTACACTTTAACTGTTGAAACCTAAGACTTTCACCAACTAACTTCAACTTTAAAACAGATGTTAGTTGTTGAAAGACTTTTTCTTAAATTTTTGAAAAGACCTTTTGAGGATCGATTTATTTCTAGGATAAAATCCTAAATCCTATGTTTTGAAACTTTTAAATTCTAAAAATTTACATAGAACCCTATTTTTTGACTGTGCTATCAGCTACAAAATGGAACAAATTGACTGATTCATTTTGGGAGATAACAGTACCCATGTAATGTCCCCCTTTTGGGACATTATAACTTTACATAGTGCTATGCCTACCAGAGTAGCCAGATAGGGGTGACAGAGAGTTTGGGAGATATTGAGGGGTTTAATTGGGCCTGAATTGCATTGTCCATTATCAGGATCCATTCCGCATAGGTTGGTTTTGGTTTCGTTGCATTCCAATGATTTCCGTAATTTTGAGTTATTATGGGTCATATCTTAATTAGTTTCACTAAGAAGGTCATAATGGGCATATTACTTGGAGAAACCTCTTAGTGTAATAGCTCATCAGAATCAGGAAGAAGAGAACTATAGGATACGATGATGGGAACTGACTTTCAGTGGCTAGAGAAGCCATAAAGATGGATAAATAACTTTTTAGAGGTAAAATGATTAATTAATTAATTAATTAAGTGATTTAATCAAGGAATAATAAAATAAAGTAAAAGTCACTTGGAGGGAAAAGGTCAACAACGAATTAGGGTTTCACCATTGAATTAGGGTTTTGGAAATCTATAAGAGAAGAGTCAGCGACCTAATTCATCATTATGCAAATTTATGACTTGTCATTGAGGAGAAGAGGCACATCTCAAGAGAGATAGTTCAGTGGATTCCAGGAGGAAGACACTAGTGGCTGATTTCGGTGTTGAGAGACACACCCTAGTCACCGAGAAGATCATTTAGGTCTTCCATCATTCTTCAACAACAATTACACAGTGTTCAGTAGCAAGGGCACATTCATCCAGAGTGAGGGCGCAACTTCTGAGAGGGTTTTTAGTTGACTTATCCCATCCAGGGAGAATTCTAAGATTTCCCTCCGATCCATTTGAGAGGATGGATAGGCGCATATTTTTCCTGGTTCCTCATCATATTTAGAAGGACGAATCAACCAAGACACATTTTCTAGACTTGGATGTGCGACACTTTTGGCGGGCACATTTGGGGTTCCAAAATGAGCATCAGACCAGATTCAAGGAAACCCTTCTGACCCATTTCCTAGTAGACCAAGGAGGTGGTTTTGAGACATATCTCATCCGATTCCAATGGTGGAATCACTAGGATGCATTTTTTCCAGAAGAAGAGGGGTGCATTCCCTAGGGGTATCCATCTGGGGTCTAGATTCATCAACAGAGGGGTCCGACAGATACAAGTACTGAGGACTAGAGCAGGGCACATCATTTGGGACAGTTTCTAGGACATTCTGAGAAGTATAGTTCCCAGGGAAAACTTTCCAGACTTCCAGCAGTTACCGTTAGAGCTGCCATAGTCCCAACGCATCCATTGATTCCATAGTGCTCCCATATTCTGGGTATTATATTTTAGTTGCTTATTTGTATTTCAACTAAGATCCTTTGTCTGTTGGTTTAGTAGACTATTTCTAGTTTATTCAGCTGCATTCGACCATTTTGTAATCCACAGAGATATCATAATACAAACTTTGTAGTCCTTTGTCACATTTATTATTTGTATGATCATTTATATGCTGTAGACCATTGATCCTACACACACATTAGCAGTGTTTCCTAGACTAGCCAAGTTAGGGACATTACAGTGGTATCAGAGCTGGTTTTCTTGCTAGCCTAAGGGGAAAATCAGATAAGGATCTAGATACATCATTACCAGCGAGTGGATTGAAAGGAGTACAGATGGAGCCTACACCCATTATATGCAGGGAGCACTGCTACAGTTGCAAAGTGTCTTGGAAGCCAAATCACAGATGTAGGGGTAAAGGGAAGGTGCACATTGTTGAGGTGCACTATGATAGTGAGGATGAG
>ML791329.1:48360-120984 GCA_009831015.1 Picea engelmannii
GAGAGAGGGAAACAAAGAGATAGGGTAAAAATGAGAGAGAGAGAGGGGGGGGGGATATAGGGACATAAAGAGAGATGGGGGGAGATAGGTAAAGAGAGAGGTGGAAGAGAAGGTAAGGGAGAGAGAGGAAAAGAGAGGGGAGGGAGAGGGGGAATGGTAGAGAGAGTGAGGGTGATGGGAGGGGGAGAGAGAGGAAGAGAGGGAAGGAATGGAGAGAGAGTCCAGGAGTGGGGGGTGATATGAGGGAGGGTGAAGGTGATAGGGAAAGAGAGGGAAGGAGAGAGAGAGGTAAAGAGACAAGAGTGAGAGGAGTGAGAGAGAGAGAATGTTGGAAAGCGGGAGAGAGGGGAAAATGAGGGAGAGAGAGGGAAAGGGGAAGACATAAATAAAGTGAGAATGTGAGAAAGATATTGAGAGAGAGAGAGATGTCAGAAAAAGAGGGAAATATAGAGGGAGGGATGGATAGAGGGTTAGACTACAAAAGGGGGGGAGAGAGTTGGAGAGAGAGATATAGAGAGACTTTGAGAGGGAGATAGAAGCAGGGAGAGATAAAGGGATATGGAGTGGATATAAATTGAGGGGGAGAGAGGGGAAGATGCAAGAGAGAAAGAGGGTGTTATGTGATTTCCCCCCCATGACTTTGGGTCATGTCACAACAAATATTGACCAAGTAAAAAAAATAACCCTAACCCACATACAAAACTTATAAATAAATAACTAATTTATTAGAGAGGAAAGAAGATTTCACACCTTTCATCCTAACTTTTGGTGGCGTTCCTCACTCTTGACCCTGGTACTGATCTTGACTCTTGCTTCTGCTAACTTGCAAAATAAAATCAAGAAGGTGTTGCAATAAGGTAGTTATAGAATAATATCATACAAGTAATATATAGATCGATTCAAATATGAAAAATTTGACATACATAAACAAGTTGAATAAATACTGCACAATTATGGGGAAAAGATAAATCTTCATTAGCAACAGTAAAAGAAGCAGTCACAAACTGACTCGAACCGCTGAGACTACCTTGAAGCCAACCACCCAAGTTCCTCCAAAAGGTACTTCAAACATCACTCAACAAGATTTTACTTCCTTGGATGACCCAATAAAGATAGGAAAAAATATTATGGTTATATAATGGAAAGGAAGGAATGTTGGAACAAGGGTTCCAAGTCAATGGGATGCTACTCAGAGGATGAATGGGAATAGAGAGAATTTCAAATTATTCAACATAACTTTGCACGTAGGTTGTCCTCATAAATTCCCAGAAAGGTGATTTTATATCATCCTCAAGAGGTTAAGGAGGTTGAATTCCACTGAGTACAATCCCAATGAGGTTGGGAAAAGAGCCCAACCAAAAATGGGGAATTATTTAATTTTTCAACTTTTTGAGGACATTCGTGAGTTGTCAAATAGAAAACTGTGGAAATCCATGAGTTGTACATAAATGACCGAAGGATGGACATGAAACTTAGGTTTTTTAAGTGACTTTGATGAGGAAACTTTGGATTTAAACTTGCAAGTCATGAACAAGGGATAATCCATCTCAAAATGTAATTAATGTGGAAGATTTTGGTATAAAAGATTCCCTATAATGTGTGAGGTTAGAAGGGAAACTAATGGCTGAAATACATTATAACTATGAGATGTGAGGATGCATTGAAGTAGATCCAATGAATGTTCTCAGAGAGATTATCCAAGAACAAATAATGTCATTAGAGATCAAGTAAGAATATTATCTTCCCAAGTCAAGAATACCCATGCTCAGGAGTGATGTAAGCATGGTTGCCAAATCAAATACACTATGGATCCATGGCATATATGAAATCATGACTAATGTCCATGGCCACGATCAATACATAATGGATCCATGCGATATATAAAAAATAGAAAGCATGGCCACGAGGAATACGCAGTGGATTCATGTCATAGTACATCATATCCATGAATGGATACGCAGTAGAGCTATGTCTCAAAATAAAAACCAAAAGATATCTAGAATTAATGGAATGAAAAAACTAATCCTTTGAATATACTAATTTATGAGGGGTGGCACAATATATGTTGGGCAGGAACACAAAATATGTGATTCTCGTACTTCACATGAATTTTTCACAAGGATCCTCCATGGTACGAGTCTACACCATGTGAATATGTGTGTTGGGTTCGAACATAGTGAGACACCATTTGATTACTGGTCATTAATGTATACCATTAACAAATGAGAGATGACCCACTAATGATGATCACGAGAGTCAAGGTACCATCATACAATATGATAATAGGAGTCAAGGTTCCATCGTATAATATAACAAGTGTGAAAAAATGAGTTGATGTCGAACACCTGGTAGAATATATCGAACATGGGGCATTGATGTATTCCCACTTTCGATAGCAAGGGAAGTTGACATAGATGATTGAAAGAAAAAGGTAGAAAATATTATTCTAGATGACTGTCCCATAGAAATATGTGTTGAAGTCGATATGAAGATATTCACTGGAAGGAAATAATTAAGGCATCCTCCATCATCCAACACGAGGGGTAGAAGAAGGTCAAATATTTGGAAGGAATCAGACGAACAAATTGAAAGGAACACACTGAGGTATGACTCCAACATGCACCAGATGGAATAGCACATGCCAATGACTCTTTGAATAGTATCCAATAATGAATACTACTGACAAAGATGAGGAATACACTAATGGGGTCAAATGGAAACCAAGGGATCACATGAATCCCTATGTGTGATGATTATTGTTGACATCAAACACAACGGTGTTACACATTACTTTCATCACAACTATGACCATTGATGACGTGCATCTACCCTTTTTCATTCAAAGGATTATTTCCTTAATACCTGAAGAATATGGAAGAAAAACCTTTCCTAGAGAGATGAAACTATGGAATTTTCATTTTAAAACCCTAATTTATGAAGGTGTCACACTATGTTATGCTCTAGCATGTGACAACCTTAAGTTTCAAATGTTGCAGCACAGTAGCATGAAAATGTGTCACATGTTTCTCATTCATAGGGTGCAACATGTTTGTATCAAGGAAAAAAGGAGAAATTTGTGAAGTTTCTAGAAGAGAATCTTTGGATATGAGGTGTCCTATGATTGGTTTAGATCTCACCTATACTCCTGATTTTGGGAGATCCTAACCTATGATCCTAACCTTCTCATCCCTTCCTTTTCAAATCTATAAAAGAAACAATCTCTCATGAAGAAAGCTAATCAATCAATCAATCAATCATGAATATTGGTCAATCATATCTTTAGCTTCTGCTCTGTTAAGGTGAGTTTTGACCTGGATGGGTTGATATCAAACTTATGGTGTCAGAACTCATAGAAGAAAAGGTTGTGTGTTGGAGTAAGGAATCATTGGGAGAGACTTCACAACATCAAGGCTCTGGTTGTAATCCTTCTCATTATTATTAATACAACAATATGTGTTCTTTCCCACAAATGATATCCATTTTAGGTTATATTTGTTGCATTTCTCGTTGATCATTTTCACAAGTTTTATCAAATTTTACTTTTTTTTCTTTCTCTCTTGTTGGCTTGTCTTTTCTTACGGGTTATCACCCACAAGTCTTAATATGGAGAAGGAAACTAAAACTAGCAAGCATAACCATCGATTAAAAGGTGTGATCTCTCGATAGCTAGTATTGTTTATTACATAAACCTAGGGAAAGTTATATGTTCTACCCTGTTTTGTTCTAGTCTTGGTGTCTGAGCCTAGGGAGATCAGTCTATGTCCACATAGATCGATTTGTTTGAAAACAAGGTTAGTTACTCCCACTCTTCCCTTGAAGACTGAAGTGGATATTGCTCAAATTTATCCTGTCACTTCACATGACAAGATAAATACTGCAGACAAGGGGAAATTTTCCCCATTCCAACAGAATCCCCTCCAAGAACTAAGATGATTTCCTTAGATTAGAATAGACTACCAAGATCTCACCTTCCTTCCTATCTACCTTTTGAAATCATTTTGCAAGTTTTCAGTATAAACATATGTCACAATATAATAGACAAAGGTGCTTCTATTAGTATTTTATCCTCAACCACTTGACAAGATCTTGGTTCCCCTCATCTTATGCCCGTTACTCAGTATATGTTGGCATGTGAGAGAAAAGATAGTGAATATTTAAGGTTCCTTCCTTAGTTAACTATTACTTTAGGAGGGAAATGTTACGAGGAAAATATATCTATGGATAGGGGTAAACCACAAAAAATAGAAATGATTGTAGAAATCAACTCTAATCTTAGGTATGCTATATAAACAAATATGCTATCAATACAAGATAAACATCCTACCTCATCTAGACATTCGATGAAGTCCACCATTGAGCACTCAACTCAAATAAATACACCTTAAAAGTTTCCTCAACAACCAAGAAACACAAGCATATGGTGATAGTATATAATGTTAGCACATTCAATAACATAATCCATCAACATTCATAACAAATATGCAAATGGAATAACAATTCGAATATTTGCAAGATATTAACTGGATGAGAAAAAAGTATTTATATTAAAATGTAATCAACAGAAGTGACTGAATTACAAACTTTCGTGTCAGCATGGTTCAGAACCGAGAAACCAGGTTCCTTCCAGCTGGGCCTCCACCACTTCAATCCTCCACCAAAGGAAAGATCATATAAGAGAGACAATAAGGTTCTCAATCATGTAGGGAAGAACTTGGGGGCTGAACCATGTTTTCAGACTATAAAGGACAAAGGGATGTAGACTCAATATGAAGTGAATAATTTATCGAGAATAAATTTTCTCTCAAAGTTGAATTCTTCTCCTCCTTTTCCATAGCTCAAATTTGTCCTATTTGTAGCCTTCAAGCGGAACTGAAGGGTCAAGTCAGAATATTTCTAGTATATGGAAGGACAAGGATCATAGATCGCGTGACGTGACATGGAAATTTGACACCATTTTTTAATTTTGGGCACAAATCCTGATATACAAAGGTTGTATGGGTGCAACCTGCATATACACATGTTGTACTATATCTAGGTCATGTATATGTGGAAAAATAATGTTTTTATCTCTAGGATATGCAAAAATGGACTTCAATTCTACACAGGGAAATGGAGGCCCTCTGTGAATTTTTGTATAGGGTGAGGTAAATGTTTCTATAACATATGCCCCCTCATTTGTGAGGATAGAGGAGTATATGTGATGGCCAAAATAGATTATAATTCCTAGAAGTGGAGTAATGGGGACCGAACTGGAAGAACTAGTTTCTCATTACAATCTGTACTGACTTTGCATACATGGATGCCAATTTGAATTACACTACAGATCCATGTGAAGATATGCCAAACAAATTTCCATGGCTATGAATAAGAAATACAAAGGTGGATACATGCCAAAGGCTCTCATATTCATGAACAAATCCTAGTAAAACTGGTATTAAAATCAATCTGAAGATCATGGATGATTTTAGGGGCTAAATTTCGCTCATGGGCTAATTTTCCATGGTTTTTCCAAAAATGAGATTCACTATTTTAAAAATGATTTGCCCAAATTCTATAGGATAAAATTATTTTACCTTTAAAATCGCCAAAAAATTATAAAAACTATATAAAATACCTAGAAAGYTGAATATTTTTACAAAAATATTGCCAAACATTTATAGTTGACATATSAATGATTAGTAAGATTCGCCAAGGTTTCTACATTTTAAAATAAATTTCCATCCTTAAAATCATCCCTGCTGAAGATATCTTTATTCAATGGAGTACAATCTAATCTCCCATGATCACTGAAGTCACATAGGTACTGGTCTRATGAAAGGTAGTAACAACTCAGGGAATTTGCGACTATAAAATGATGTCTTCAAGTATTCTACACAATCTCCCAATGGTGCAAGTCTACATCATGTGAATTAAGGAGTTGAGGTCGAACACAATGAGACTTTGTTTTATTACCCRTCATTAAGTTATACCGTTAACAAACGTGAGAAAACCTATCGATRATGAAAGTAGGTATCAAGGAAMTGAGTACATTATTACAAGTGTGAATAAAGGTGTCGRGGTCGAACACTTGAAGAATCCATCGATCGGGAGGCATTGATGTATTCCCAACTATCGATGGTGAGAGAACTTGACACTAATGACGACAAGCCTCTAGGTACTCATAGGACTCTAGGTCTCATCTCCAGATTAGATGAGCTAAAGTCTATGGAAGGAGGCCTTTTGAAAGGAGAGAATTAAGGCATATATCATCATTCATCAAAAGGTACAAATCAAGAACTTTATGATTTGGAGGAAATCAGACGAAGAACATGTTCATGAACCAATGACCCTATGCATATTTCACGTGTCGTAGATGAAAGCGGTACATGAAAAAGACCCTCTAAATAACAACCAATAAGGAAACATTGCGACAAAGGCGAGGAAACCACCAATATGGATAATGGAATCCAAGACACTGCATGAATCCTAATGTGTGAAAAGATGTCTTGCCGTTGAACATAAGGGAAACCACCTAGTCAGCGACCAATGATGAAATGCAACTGTTGGGTTCAAGTTTACCTACAAATGAGGAAAGTAGGACCCGTGTGTGCCATAGGACTACAACTTCATGTGATTCTGAGACACACTAAGGGTATGGATGACATGAAAAATCAAGATTTTTGAGGAGTGTCTGACATAGATTGATAGACATCCTTTGAACAATAGCATGAGACATATGAAATACTTTGGAAGCATAGAATCAATTATGAAACTTTGAGATGCAAGAGACATCAATAAAAAATTTCCATAGGGATTGGAAGAGTAACCAATCGAGGGAGTAAACACTTTGTAACGATCTCAGCTTCCTAAGTTCATGCTAAACCCAAATTTTTGATGACAAGTGGATTAAAAAAAAAAAAATTCTATGTTCCAAGACGACACGATTGTTCCCAATATAAGATAATATTCCCTTCTCGCCCGTATTTTTTTTGTTTTTTCATAGTCAAATGAATGTTATGATACATAGGAGGAAACAAGTATCACAAGTAAGAAAAACTAGTTCCAAGAGTGGAACATACCTATGCTCAATGCAAGGAGGTGCATGCGTGAGATGGACACTCGGGGGAATGTTTCCTCCTAGGTATAGTGTGTCAATATGGAAAGAATATAAATGAGGCTTTGCTTGGTTGAGGTGAACAACTTATAATGCAAAATAGAGAACTGACAATAGGCTCAATATTGCAAGAAGGGCATGAGATGCAATTACAACTTAATGCCAAAAAATGTCCTTTTTCATAATCTTAGTTTACTTTGTTTGAAAAAGGGGTAACTTGCACCAAATAGACATCCTTTCAAATCCAATTTATGAGTGTGAAATAGGCAAGTTCACTCGACAATATTTTCTCTTTTTGAAAATGAGTCGGAAAAGAGCTTAAATCAAACTCGCTTGGGAGTCCTCTAGATATAGGTCAACATGTTTATGAGTAAGAAATGAGGTTCAACATAAAGTCATGTGTTATCTACAAGGGTCTCCTGGTCCTACGAAAAAAATATCTGCATGGGCACTGAATGAGGCAGAGGATATAACTAGGGTACCCATGTTTGGTAATTTTCTACCATTTGATAAAACCACTTCTAGTTGCAGATAAAAGGTTCTGTGTTGCTATAAAATGGGTTCTTACCTAAGGCATATGAGCGACAGTCATAAGCCGATGAAAATGTGTATGATGGAATGGATACCTATCCTATATGATGGGTAGTGAAAATACCTGTCCAAAGTTATGAACGGGCGACATGGCGGTGAAAAATGCAATAATCCCTGGATAAACTACAATAACCAACTCAATACATTGTTGTTTTATTCCATTAGGCCAAAATATTGTCCGACACTATGCAAAGTTGCTAAAAATTTTCTATAAATAGTTAAAAAAACCAAATTTACTATATGTTACACATTCGTTTTGTCATCCCTATGACTGTTAATTATGTAAACCTATCTGTTTTCTTCAGAGGGGTCAGTGGTCTGAGTTCTTGAAGAAATAAGGGAGAAGAACTTTTCCTGAGAAAAGAAGTTGCATTTTCCTTTATCAAAACCCTATTAAAGATGATTTTCGCATGTTGTACTATGGCTAGGGTGCAAGAATGCCTGATTCTCACAGGCTGCACCATACCTGGGTTGTGAGAGGTTCGCAGGTTGCTCTATAGGTAGGGTGCGAGAATGCTCATATGTGGGAAAAATGAGCATCTTCTCGATGCTTCTAGAAGGAGAAACTTCCATGGTGAGGTGGCATTCGAATGGTTTGGATCTTACTCACTTTCATGATTTAGTGGGATCATCTTAACCTCCTCACATTATCCTCTTCAGCTTATAAAAGGAGAGGAGCTCTCATGGAGAAAGTTAGGTTGTTTTTGGCTTGGGATTGTTAGCTTGGTTAGAGTGGCTTTGAGATTTTCTTTGTCAAGATAGATTGTGAGTAGCTATCAGATCCATGGTCTCAGAATCCTTGGAGCAAGAAGTGTGTGGGGAACAAAGGACATTTGGAAGGGACCTTACGACATCAAGGCCATGGTTGTATTCTTTCTTTCACATTTAATATGATACAGTAATATGATTCTTTCCTATAAAACTTGTTGTGTTTTATTGTATGATTCCTTGATCACATACATAGGTTTATATTGATTTTATGCTATTACTATCACTTTGGTTGGTTGCATTCTTTTGCAGGATAATGATTGTATGAGTGTTGGAATGGGGCTAAGATGGCGATAGCGAGAGGAAGTGGGGTTTAAACGGTATGTCACCTATCCCTCTTTAGTTAGTAAATTCAATATCTAAAACTTAAGGAAAACGTCATGATCTGGTGTGTTTTGTTCTAGATCTAGGTGGATCTAGGGAGATCAGTTAGTGTCTGCACCTACCGATTTATCCCATAACAAAATTGGCAACCATACTGGGGAATGAATTGTTTCCTAGTTAGTCTAGTTTCCCTTGCTTTGATTTCTTGATTTATGGTCTCTGAGTCTGTGGGAAATCCATCCAGACTCTTTGGATCTGAAAGTTCACTCAAATTTTTTGTCCTTTTTCCAAATTTTTCTTGATTGCAAACCTTCTCGCACTGTACCTCTCTATGGCCTATGAGAATCATTGATGTTCACACCCTACTGTTTAGTTCAGTGCGACCTTCTCACACCCTGCCTGTATCTAGACTGTGAGAATCGATAATTCTCACACTGTACCCCACTACCAGGCTGCGAACTCATTTGTAAAAGTTTTGGATTAGGTATTCCTGTCTTTTTGATGCCCAATTTTGCTTTGATCAACTGGATTGAACTTTTGGAGCCTATATTGATCTGTTTACAGTCTGCTTGACATTCTTTCAATTGCTTTTAGCCATCTTTTCTTTGTTTGGTTTTGAAGGATTAGTATCTTGCTTTGAGTGTCTTTCAATTACAAAGCATGTGTTTTCTTTAGAATTGTTTAGGGAAAGATTAGATTTCTTCTGAATAGTTCGCTTTAAAAGAAAACTTTTAGATTGGGTTTCTTTGTTTTTAACAAAGTTCATTATTTCTTTTAGTGAAATTTTTGAAACAAAAAGATTTAATTTCTTTCTTTATATTAGATTGGGGGCATCCTTGCATTTGAAGTAGCGAAATTTCATGATTCTTGGCATTTTTCGGTCTTGGGGGGGGCATGAATCGTGCATTGGTGTACAATACCTTTTTCTCATTTCTTGAGAATATTGATATTGATGAGTTTAATATATATGGGAATGATAAATGTTTTCTCCTTCTCGTACCATAGCTTTCGTCAAAATGAAAAGATTTCATATTCATCTCTTTGCATAACTTTCGAGTTGGTCAAAAAACCATATTGTCCACACCATTTTCCTTTTGAGAAACAACAACCATAAAATAAAGTGCTTATAAAAATTGATTAGACATTTTTATATTTTCTGGTAGCAAACCTACATTAGATTAGTTGTAGGGCTTCGGAATAGGTGTGAAAGATAACTTTCCAAATCTGCAAACAAACATAGTATCTTGTGATAGGGAGAGTAAAATCCACTTACTACATTTTGTCTTGGGAAGCCCTTCTCACACAAGGGTCAATCACGAGGTCACATTAAGACTGGAAGAGTTACTCACCCTACTTTGTTGGTCTTGGTGTAGAGATTGCACATATTATGGGGGTCACTTGAAGGTATACCCACAATTATGAGTGGAAGCCTTTCAAGTTGATTTCGGGCTAGATACCCTGCCCTTGCGCATGGATCGGACTGTCGACTATTTCCCTAGGAATCATTGTAGTGATTGGTAACCTTAGTGGCCTATATCTTTAGGGCGTTTACATGAGGTGACTGTGGAGGGGCAAGTCTTCATGGTACTTGGAATCAACATTGGCCAAACTCACTCGGGCTCCTTGGAGGGTATACACACGATTATGTGTGGGAGCTTAGACCAGGGTGTAAGTCCATTAAGAAGGTCATCAAAGCAACTTTTCCACCCGCTCTATCTAATTCCCTTCTTACTTTGTTCCCATGAAGTTGGACTTCATCACCAACTAGTGAGCTCATTGCGAGAAGGTTTTGTTTTCTTCCTTGCTTACTAAATTTTTAGTGTGTGTTGTTTGTTTTCCCTAGTAGACTCTAGGTTGGATCTTTGTTTTAATGGTGTCAGTTCCCGAAATGTCCAATGAAGGAACCTCTGATCCAGGGGAACCTTTTGTTTTTCCTTCTTATGGAAACATTGGTCCTCCTCACATCACTACTTTGAGCCTTCCAAGTCTCACAATTGGATTTCCGGTGTGGTTGTTTTCCACTCAGGTAATCCTGAATGTAGTAAGTGCTTCGGTCCTAAGAACTCCTCCCCAAGAACATCAACCTCATGTTGATCCTTCACCTTCTTCACCAGTAAGGTCTTCTTCACCTTCTTCGCTTGCAAGGTCGCCTTCCGTTTCATCTTCTTTGTCGAGTGAAAGCTCTGAAGCTAGTAACCCGATGAATAAGAAGAAGAAGAAAAGAAAGAATAAGAAGAAGAAAATTAAGCAAGGATCCAAACATCCAACCACTTTCAAACATGTTGGAAAACAATCAGTTACTGTTAATCGTGCTGGGAGTGTTGATGATGTCAAGATCACCCAAACAACTCGTAATCCCAAGTACCCTTGCAAGATTTGTAAGGGTAGCCATATTCTTAAGGATTTCCCTGGTCTACCCAAGGTTATAGAAGTATGGTCTACAACCCATGTCATCAGCCTCTGAACAACATCCTGATGACCTCCCGTCAACTAGTCACGATATCGTTGGGAAGAAGAAAAGTAGAGTCAAGTTCTCGTGCATGTTATTCAAAGGGATTCATCTCACTCACCTTTTCCCTTGTATGGACGAAGCCTCAAAATTACTGGAAGACATGACTGTTTCACAGCCTCAACTTCCAGCTTCTTATCATAATTTTTCTCTCAACCCCCCTGTAGTTGATGTAAGGATCACTCCGAACCCGTCACTGATCAATCCGATTGATCATGTCGTCAATCTGGTCACGTCCTTAATTGAACCAGTTAACAAAGTGGTTGATCCAATCCCATCCTCGGTTGATCCCACTCTCCCTTTAGAGAGTGTTAACAAAGTGGTTGATCCGATCCCATCCTCGGTCGATACCACTCCCCTGTTAGAGAGTGAAACCCAAGCCATCGATCTATTTCCACCTATCAACCCCATTCTCCCCCTGGAGAATGAAACCCAAGTGGTCAATCTGATCTCTCCATCAGTAGATCCTACTCTCCTGCTAGAGAGTAAACCCAATATTTCCCATGTTTTTCTCATTGATACAAAATCTACCATGTCGGGGGCTATTCCTCCTTCTCTCGTGGAACACCCTCCAAGTTATAAGGCCATCCATTTTGATTGGGGTATGCTAACTAGACCTTGTCTTCCCTCTCACATTCCTTTCCAGATTACAGTATAGGTTTGTGGTCGAGATGTTACTCAGACATTGATAGATGAAGGTGCATCCATTAGTATTTTGTCCTCTTTTGCTTGGAAAGCTTTGGGTTGTCCTCTGCTTCCACCAGTTGCGCAGAATATGTTAGATTTTAACAGAAGAACTAGTCAACCTTTAGGGACCCTTCCTCAGTTTCCTATAACCTTGGGAAGGAAAACTATCTTTATTGACGTCATGGTAGTCCAAGACCCCTTGGATTTCTCTTTACTCCTTGGGTGGGATTATGTCTATGCCATGAAAGCTATTGTGTTTACTCTTTTTCGTGTGATATATTTCCCGCACGATGGAAGAGTTGTGACTGTTGATCAACTTTAATTCATTGAACCCACCTGGATTGCCTCCCTAAATGGTTCTTATTTGCAGATGGTATCGCCCTCACCACATGTCAATTATGTGGCGTTGTCGCCCATGGCTTCAACTTTTGATGACTTAGATCTAGTAGTTGACATGGTGATCTCTTGGATAGGGTTGTTAGAGCCTGATCTCTTTACTCCTGTCGTGACCCTCAACATGGTGTCCTTCCAGAGTGTGTTTCTTCCTTCCAGCGAAGACCTCTTGGAAGCCATGACCAAGTTTTGTCCCTTGACATGGTGTCCTTCTGGAGCATTGTGCTCTTGGAATTCATGATCAATAAGACCTCGAGGATAGTTTTTGCATCTCTACAACAACCTCATTAAAAAATGAAACATAGGTCTTTGAGAAAGGTTTTCTTATTTCAAGCTCGTTAAAAAATGAAACCAGCTTTGAGCATGGTTTTCTACTTTCAAGCTCGTTAAAAAATGAAACCAGTTGTGAGGATACTTTTTCGTCTCTGTGGAAACCTCGTTAAAAAATGAAACAGAGTTTACGAGCATAGTTCTTGTTTCTGTGTCAAGATCATTAAAAAATGAAACAGAGGTCTGGGGATTGAACCTAGATTCTCGAGCATAGTTCTTGTTCCTATGTCAAGCTCATTAAAAAATGAAACAGATTGTTCCCCCTCTCTGTTTGAGTCAAGTCCTTCGTAAAGTATTTGAAGATTCATTTCATTCTCCCTTTTAGTTGGATGAAACGAATCTTGGGGGGAATTTGCCTCAACTTCTGGACTTCATGTTGAAGTAGAGATGCTAGTTTCTTATGCTGGGGGATAAGTACCAACCATCCATGTGTTATGCGTTGGGAAGTCCAAGCATAGTTTTCTATGGTTCAAGCTTGTGTAAAAATGAAACCACTTATCTCAAGCATAGTTTCCTCTTGTTCAAGCTTGTGTAAAAATGAAACCAAGTCCAAGCATAGTTTCCTCTGGTTCAAGCTTTTGTAAAAATGAAACTAGGTCCAAGCGTAGTTTGGTTTTGTTTTAAAGCTTGCGTAAAAATGAAAACAATCCCGAGCTTAGTCTTTGTTCTTTCTCATGCTCGTAAGTACATGAGAATAAGTTACCAAGCTTAGTCTTTGTTCTTTCTCGTTCTCGTAAATACGTGAGAGTGCAACCGAGTATACTTTTATCACTTTTTCGGAATCGTAAAGGTTATACGAAAAAGGAACCCACTGGAGTTCCCTTTAAGCTCTTTTCAGACTCTCTAAACATGAAAATATTGTCGAGCGACCTTATTCTTTTCATGCTCATTAAAGTATTTGAAGAAAATGTTCGATGAGTGATAGTTTATCACTTTTTCGGTCTCATCGAACTAATTTACGAAAAAGGAACTGGGAGAGTTGTCTTTAAGTGTTTTTCAGACTCTCAAAACATGAAAAACACCTGAGTTTTCTAACTTTGGACTCATTAAACAAACATCGAAAGGCCCATATGGGACCGAACCACTCCTTCTTAGGGTTCGTTAAACATACTCTGAGGGACTCGTCCAAAGGATGAGCTTAAATTGACAAGAATATGTTATCCTCCTCAAGCTTGCGTAAAAATAAAGAGGTACTTGCTAGAAATGGTGGGGGGGAAATTGGGAAAGAAATATGTCTAAACCTATATTCCATGGAAGAGTCACTTTTGAACATGACACCCTTTCACTCACTTTGTGTCTAGGTTGAAAAATCCACTAGTCTCTTGATCATACTCCTTTATAAGATTACAAATCGGTATGTCATCCCTGTTGTTGAGTCAGTATTCCCAAGACAGTTGTTGTGTCGTCAATATGTTAAAAAAGATGTCCAACCCAAAAAACCTCCTATTGCATCGACCATTTCTGCAGTCCTTAAATCCTTCTATTGCATCGGCCATCCTTGAGTCAGTCCTGAATAACTGGTTACTCTGATCTACATCAAATCTTGTTACTCGTTTCGTGTCATTGATGGGGGATACATTAAGGCCCTCCTGTGATGAGTCTTTTCCTATTGACTTCAACTCATTATCCAGGAATTAGACTTAGAAACCAATTGGTACCTTGGAACTTGCATGCCTCAATGGCAGGTTTCCTCACTTTCGACAATGGGTTTTCATTATTGACCCCTGATAGGGAGATTCTTCCGAGTGTTCGACTTCAGCTCATTAATTCACGTTCATTGGATCGTACTAGTGTACCTTGGGATTCATTGATATTAATGGTGATTTCCCTCACACTTGTTAATGATATTCACTAATGACCGGTAATCAAGTGGTTTCTACCATGTTCCACTTCAACACATGTATTCACATGGTTAGATTCGTACTTAGAGTGGTGGAGATGAAGACATTAGACTTTTTCTCACAAATTCAGGTTGCATTGGAGTATATTCAGTTTGTACTGTTGCATAGATCCACATTGTATGTCTTGTGGCTATGTTCAAATTTGAGTCTTTAACACATAGATCCACAGTGTATTTTTGGTGGCTATGTTCAGATTTGAGTCATATCGACATGGATCCATAGTGTAGTTTTGGTGGCCATGACCTGTCTTACTTGACATGGATCTTCGCATGTTGACATTTATGCTTTGATTCATTTGCATTCTGAGTATGGGAATTCCTACCTCAGTGATGATATATTATTGTACTGTATTTCCTTGTTTGTTGGTAGGTTTCCGACCGACTGTTCCTTGTTCCCTAGACACACTCAACAAAGTATTTCATATATCACTCTGTTCTAACTTCATACTTTGGGGGGCTCTCTGTTGCACATTATTTTTGTCATCCCTATGACCATTAATGATGTAAACCTATCTATTTTCTTCAGAGGGGTCAGTGGCCTGAGTTCCTGAAGAAAGAAGGGAGAAGAACTTTTCCTGAGAAAAGAAGTTGCATTTTACTTTATGAAAACGCTATTAAAGATTATTTTTTCATGTTGTACTATGGCTAGGGTGTGAGAATGCCTGATTCTCGTAGGCTGCACCATAGATGGGTTGCGAGAGGTTCGCAGGTTTCTCTATAGGTAGGGTGCGAGAATGCTCATACGTGGGAAAAATGAGCATCTTCTCGATGCTTCTAGAAGGAGAAACTTCCATGGCGAGGTGACATCTGAATGGGTTGGATCTTACTCACTTTCATGATTTAGTGGGATCATCCTAACCTCCTCACCTTATCCTCTTAATATTATAAAAGGAGAGGAGCTCTCATGGAGAAAGTTAGGTTGTTTTTGGCTTGGGATTGTTAGCTTGGTTAGAGTGGCTTTGAGATTTGCTTTGTCAAGATAGATTGTGAGTAGCTATCAGATCCATGGTCTTAGAATCCTTAGAGAAAGAAGTGTGTGGGGAATGAAGGATAGTTGGAAGGGACTTTATGATGTCAAGGCCATGGTTGTAATCTCTCTTTCACATTTAATATGATACAGTACTATGATTCTTTCCTATAAAGCTTGTTGTGTTTTATTATATGATTTCTTGATCACATACATAGGTTTATATTGATCTTATGCTATTACTATCACTTTGGTTGGTTGCGTTCTTTTGCAGGATAATCATTGTATGAGTGTTGGAATGAGGCTAAGATGGTGATAGGGAGAGGAAGCGGCGTTTAAACGGTATGTCACCTATCCCTCTTTAGTTAGTAAATTCAATATCTAAAACTTAAGGAAAGCGTCATGTTCTGGTGTGTTTTGTTCTAGATCTAGGTGGATCCAGGGAGATCAATTAGTGTCCGCACCTACCAATTTATCGCATAACACTATACCATTTTTATTTTATACCTAAATAGTGGATTTTGGACCAAATTTCCTCCAAAATTCAACTAGTTGTTGCAGGAGCTATGAGTGACAAAATCGATGGTTTTCTGGACCAGCTAACTCATCTTTCTCTCCTCTTTCTTTTCAGTGGATTATATTTTGTAATTAGGTTCCATTTTTTAAAGTTATTTAGGGTGCAATTGGAAACTTTAGGTGTACGTGGGCTTCAATTCATCAGGTGGTGTATACGTATGCTTATATGTAGTTGTTTAAAATAAATCCATCATATAAGCAACACTATATGCGAATGTGAACACTACAACTCACATATATGTCCTTAAATAATGTTTTTAGTGGTTTCTTACTCAAAAAAGGGTTTCTCTCTTGTAGGATGGTGCTCGAGTAGAGAGAAAGAGAACATGAGGAGGTAGATGCTACAATGGAGAAAGATCAAGGGGCTCAAATGGCCTTGAAAATATGTGGGCTATATAATTTTTGGGCTCTCAAAGGCATGAGGGCCCAAGTGATATTGCTACAGTTCCTCGTGGATTACTAGGATTTGAATAACGAGAGGTTCAACCTTGATGGACAACCATTAAGGATTGAAGTTGATGACATTTATTTCTTAATGGGATTGTCGCATTGGGGTGAGGTGGTCAACCTTAAAGCCCAGGGAGTTGGGAGTGGTATGAAAATCGAGGAATACATAGATTCTCATTACATTGCAGGGATCGAGAAGGTCAGGATACAACTCTCCATTAGAGCTATAAACAATCTTAGTCTCAATATCATTGTCCTCGTTTTGACATGGATCACAGGATCAAACTCTTTGCACTAGGCATTGAGGCCACTTATGTTCTACTCAGTGGATTGTTTGAGACCCATAATGTATGAATGGTGCACCTCACTGTTGGCTAACATGAAGACCTAGTTGACATAATGCAAACAAGGTATTAAAAGGAACATCAATTTTCTTCTATCTCGTGTATCGTTTTCTTCGAGTGGGTTCCTAGCTTGGGACATAGAGTTGAGATTATTCTATGTGGACCTTGCGATCTAGCCATGGCATGGTGGAACGAGGTGATGAAGAGGCAGGGGGAGGTAGGGTTCCGACACCCTACATAGATGACTTGTTCTTCTAGTGAAGACAACATGTGATAGATATGGATGAATACCATTACACAGGGATCAACTTCAGATGAGATCCTGACATGCCATTACCACTAGGATTCTCCTACGGAGACATAGGTATGTCAAAGTTTTTTAAATATTTCATCTTTTTGTATTTTCGTATAGAAAAAAAATATATTTTTCGATGATGTTAAGTACTAATTAGACATGTATGTGATGTAGATTTAGTTCCAATATGGCCAAGCGGACTTCCATGACATTTTCGAAGGCACTGGGGAGATGAGGTAGTGGGAGGGGACGCAGAGAGAGTCCTTCAAAATGTGTAGGGAAACCTGTCTCGTTTGACATAGAGGATTCCTATGGTTCAGGTGGAGGATATTCCAGAGGCTATGGAGCGACAGGTGGTGGGTGTGCCCTGTGCTTGGGTGCGACTATTTTTGTGTCTTGCAAACACTGTAGTTTTCTATCATGAAAATCATCTGGTGCCACAGGCATAGATGTCATGACTATTGTATGATTGTCAATATATGTATATTGAGGGTGTTCAGCCCCAATTTTGTACTATAAACATCATATTTTTTTAAAATATATATAAAAACATGGTTCTTCATCTTTACTTATGTTACAATGTGTACATTGAGGTGAATTTTTTCTTCACTTTATTTATGTGACAAATGCCAATCTAAAACAAAATTAACATATGCATCAGATACATAATTAGAACTCCTAGGTATGTGATGATAAGTAATAAAATCAATCTGTCTTTCTAAAAGTCATACCTGTAGGAATCGTTGGAGTAGAGTAGGGTCATGCACATGGTAACTATTGTTCAACTGACATACTACTAACTGAGAGTCTAGGCAAACCTCCAAGGAGAGAATACCATGTGAAATGGAATCATGTAAAAGTTCTATAATGACGCTATATTTGTCCACATTATTCATGGATGGCCCAAGGAATACACCACCTGAAGACACTAGTAGACCCTTGAGTGAGTAAACAACCCAAGAAGTAGAAGCCAAGTTTCGTGTATGATGACTTGCCCCATCTGTGAATCCTAGGTAGACCAAAGACTCCATTGACATATGCCAACCAAGGGAAAACTCAATAAGAAAGCTAAAGATAACAGGTAAAATATATATACACTAAATTACATTAGTATACAAAGAGTTACACCCAATATTGTGTCTCAAGCATAATATCTTTTCAAATAGAGCTGATTCCTAGGCTCATCCAACATGTTCCCTTCATAATATTCTAATTCATAGGCTTCTTTTTCTAAGACACGTTGCATGATATAGAGACCATGCCACATGGGTTTGAACTTTCCTTCCCCCAGTGGTTCTTTGGCTTGATCATATAGCAGGACCAAGTCACCCTTAGCGTACAACCGGGGACATACAATCTATCGTATTGGACCTTGAAACAAATTTTATTCTGTTCGATAGTCGTAGAGGCATCTCAATGCTTCTCATATAGACTCTCTACGTGTACAAGGCATCTTTCAAGATCAGAAGTGTTAGGTAGGAGTGAAATTTCCAATCTAAGAGAAGGTATTTTTCATTCAAGAGGTAAGATTGACTCCACACCATGTACTAACTAGAAATGAGAAAAACTAGTGGAAGTCTTGACTGAGGTTCGGTATGCCCAAAGTGTGGGATATAGCATGATATGCCAGTCATATTTTCTTTGGCTAATAGTTTTCTGAAAAATGGTCTTGAGAGACTTGTTCATGGCCTCTAATTGTCCATTTTCTTGGGGGTAGTAAGGGGAAGAATGAGTATTCTTAAACCTCATTTTAGATGCTAGTTATTCCATCATTTAATTATGAAAGTGTCTGCCATGATCAGTGACAATATCACTCAGGATTATGAACTTGGATATAATTTTATTGAATACAAATAATGCGACAGTCTTCCCATTGAATTTAACTGTAGGCATGGCCTCGAACCACTTAGTAAAGTATTCTATGGCCATGATAATGTGTTGATTCCCCCCAGCCAAATTTGGGTTGCAATCCACAAATTCCACCCCCCACTTGGTGAAGGATCTGCTAGTAATGAATGGATGGAGAGGGGATGGATGTGAGCACATTTTCCGAGTGAACACCTGGCAAGGGTGACAGTTCTTTACCTCTTTAATGAAATATTTAAATATAGATAGCCAAAAATAATCGAGTCGTAAAATTTTCTGGGTCGTCGCAAGCCTGGATAGATGACCACCACAAGACCCACTATGGAAGTCATTTAGAATAGACTCAGCTTTTTCGTGAGTTAAAAAATGAAGTAGGATATTGTCTAGTCCTCGATGATACAAAGCGATGATAAGGTAGTTCTTAGCTTCGTATTGTATACGTTGTCAGTCATCTCGCGAGAGATTCTAAGGTAACTTCAATGTTTGAAGATAGATAACAATGTCTCCATACCACGGTTCTGAGGACGAGACAAGGAAAATATGGTAATCCGTAAATGAATCAACATGAATAACATCCTCATCCAATCGAGGGAAGTTAGATATTAACTATGCAAAAACTAGTGATTTTTTGGATTTTGCAGAAGAGAAACCAAGATCGAACTCTTGTAGAATGAAAATACATTTATTGTACTTTCCCCCTATGATACGCCTGGTAAGGATGTATTGAAATGGATTGACATCAAAAACCACAGTAGTTTTGCAAAGAAATATATAATTTCGTAACTGTTGGACTGAGTGAAAGACAACCAAAGCTATCTTTTCAACATGAGAATATTTGAGTTCAGGGACGACTAAGTTTCGACTAAGATAGTAAATGACATGCTCACAGAGATCATCATCCTCCTGAACCAAAACCATACCAATTGTCTCTTCATAAGCGACGACATAAATCAATTAATCTCTACTGCAGTGTGGAGACTCCAACAGATGTGTCAATACCAAGGCTTTATTCAAATCATCAAATGACTCCTAGGCTTGCTCATCCCAAATAAAAGGAGTGTCCTTCTTCAAGAGATGCATGAAACCCTTAGTAATATTTTCATAGTTCACTATAATCCGACATAAAAAGTTATCTTTCTTCTGTAAACCTTGAAGTTGGTGAATAGTGCATGGGGGAGGCAATCAAAGTATTTCCTCAACCTTTAACGTATATACCATGATCCTAGTCTCAGAAACTAAAAATGTTAAGAACCAAATATCAATATAGCATAGAAAAACCTCAGAATAAGTACTCAATGCCTTGAAAAAGAGAGAATTTCAGATAATAAACCTCTTTGATGGGGCAACCTCCTTATACACCACATAAATGTCCAAATACAAGATGATTCCAAATGAAAATGTCTCCTTGGTGTATATAGGAGACTAGGAGGCACAATTACAAATAATGGACCCAAGCCGACATAAATAAAATAACATTACAAATGTAATATGCCCCAATTAAGGTGTAATATTCAACTATTTACGGCTTAACATGCCCCTCCCCTTGAGACAAGTGTTTTCCACAAAGATTGAGTAACTCTGTATTCTTCTGTATAAAAGATTCATCTTCCTAAGTGGAATATTTAGCCGATAGTTTCCTCCATTTAATGAGATACTCTGAAATGGATCTATTCCTCAGCTAGGAAATTCTTGTGTCAATGATGGCTTCAGTATCCAATATGATTGTTCCTTCCTCGTCAAGTTATGGAAATATAGTTTGAACTGGGATGTTGTCACCTATAACCTTCTTTAAGCATGAAACATGGAAAACTGGGTGTACTCGTGAAGATGCGGACAAATCCAATTTGTATTCCATAGTACCAATATTTTGTAACACCTTATAAGGGACATAGTACTTTGGTGATAATTTGTTATTCTTATTGTCTTGCTTGAGGGGCATCTGTTTGTATGGTTGTAGTCTTAAAAACATCCAATCCCCTACTTCAAAACTTCTTTCACTACGATGTTGATCTGCTTGTTGTTTCATGCGATTTTGTGCCATAGTCAAGTTGTCATTTAAGATTTGGAGAACTTATTGTTGATGCTCGATATGATCTTCCACTGCTTGAACCTTAAATTTTTATTTTACAGAAGAAGTGATGGAAGGAGGGTGGTATCCATAGAGTGCCATAAATGATGTCATTTTTGTTGCAGTATGAAAGGAAGTGTTATACCACCATTCTGCCAAGGGTAAATATTTGAACCATTGTGTTTGTTTATAAGAGCCAAAGCAACAAAGGTAGCCTTCTAGACATTTGTTCACTATCTGGGTTTTTCCATCAGATTGGGATTATAGGATGAGCTATGAGCCAATTGAGTACCTAAACAAGAAAACAATTTTGTCCAAAAATCTCGAGTGAAGATGGAATCTCTATCACTTACAATAATATTTGGGATTCCATGTAGCTTTTGAACTGTCTCCATGAATGTGGTGGAAACTATATTGGCTTTGAAGGGATGAGAGAGTGCACAAACGTGTGTGTACTTGGCCAGTCTATGAACAATCACCATGATGACACTCTTTCCTTTAGACTTCGGTAAACCTGTGATGAAATTCATGGAAACCTTATCCCAATGCTGACTTAGGATGGCTAATGGATGTAAAAGACTTGTGGTCTTAATTGTTTCCACCTTATTTTGGTGGAAAACTAAACATTCTGCCACAAACCTTTGAACATCAATTTTAAGGCCATGCCCAAAAAAATCCTTCTTGACCCTATGGTAGGTTTTCAAAAATCTCGAGTTCCCTCCAACCAGAGAGGTGTGCAATTCCAATAGTATCTTTTTTTTTAGTTGGGAGTTCTTACATAAATATAAGAGATATTTGTACCATAGTGAATCATTTTTCCATCTAAAAGTATATGATTCACTGGAATCCCACTACAACCTTTGAATGAGAGTCCACACATTTTCGTCATTCTTCCATTCATCCCTTTCTTCTATTATCCAATTAGGTTGAATTATCGAGATATCACAGAGAAAGGCCTCAACATCTTCATCCTTTCTTGAGAGTGCATCTGCCACAACTTTTTGGTTCCCTTTTTATAGAATATTTCAAAATCATAAGCCAATATCTTCATCACCCATTTTTGTTGTTCTTCTGAAGATAGTCTTTGTTCTAAGAAGTATTTAAGACTATCCTGATCTATTTTGACCTTGAAGTGCCTACCTATTAGGTAAGGGCACCGTTTATTTAATGCATCTAGGATTTCCATCATTTCCTTCTCATAAATGGGTTTGTGTAAGTCCTTTCCCTTGAGTGGATGACTTTCAAAATCCATGGGACTTCCTTATTAGGACAACACCAATTCCATTTCTCAAGGCATCACATTCCATAATAAAGGTTTTGTTGAAGTCTGGAGTGGTCAAGACAGTATCTTTGCACATCACCTATTTAAGTTGTTCAAAATCTTTAGTTTCCTCTTGATTCCATGAAAATACATCCTTCTTAGTTAGTGTCATTAAAGGTGGTTCTATTCTTCCATAGTGCTGAACAAACTTGTGGTAATAACATGTCAAACGCAAAAATATTCTAATATTCTTCAAGGTTTTGGGAATCAACGAGTCCATCATGGCCTTAATCTTGTTAGGGTCTACCTTGACACCTTAATGAGATACATTATGACCCAAATGCTCTACCTCCTTCACCCCAAGGAAAAATTTGGATGGTTTGGAATACATTTTTTTCTCCTTTAGTAGTTGTAGCACCTTGTCAACATGTCACTAATGATCCTCCCAAGACTTGCTATAGATTAGTATATCATCAACAAATACTAATACAAATTTTTGAAGGACGAGCTTGAAAATGGATTTCATCAACACTTCGAATGTGGAAGGTGCATTTGTAAGGCCAAAAGTCATGACCAAAAATTCATAATGGCCTTCATGAGTTCAGAATGTTGTTTTGGGGATATCTTCTTCCTTCATTCTAATCTGATGATACCCTGAACGAAAATCCAAATTTCTGAAATAGATTGATCAATGTAGTTCATCTAAAAATTCATCAATGATGGGAATGGGAAACTTATATTTAATAGTGATCTTGTTGAGCTCTCTATAATCTAGACACATACACCATGAGAAATATTTCTTGAGTACCATTACGACCAGTGCAGAGTAAGAACTTTGGCTAGGTATAATAATTCCATCCTCTAACATTTCATCAACCATACACTCAAGTTCACTCTTCTGGGCATAAGGGTATCTGTACGGCCTGATGTTAGGAGGAAAACTACCAGGAATTAGGTGAATAACATGATCATGATTTCGAGTGGGTGGAAGACATTTGGGAATATCATCAAATACTTTGGAATTCTTATCAATGATCCCTTGGAGATCTAGGGGAATAGATGGCTTATATGTTTGAACATGTAGTGAGCATAGTTGTGAAATAACACCTAGATGCCCCCTTTTCAATAATTTTTTCATGCCATTAGAGCTTATCACCTTACTGGGTTTCCCTATGATACCTCTTAACTGCATTTCTTTTCATTCCAATGAAAATTTCATGAAAAGTTCTTGAAAGTTAAAAGCCATTGTTCTTAATGATTGTAACCATTGGATTCGTAGTACGACATCAACACCACCCATGGGTATAGAAATCATTGGACTATTCATTACATATTCCCCCATAGTAATATTGATGTTATTGCAGTTTCCTAAGCAATTGATAGTTCCTCCATATGCAATCATTACTTGAAACTATGGTGTTGGATATACAAAGAAATTGAGAGCTTTCGCTAATTTATAGTGAATGAAATTATGGGTACTACCAGAATGAATTAAGAATATTACCTTTTTTATTTTTGATATATCCTTCGATCTTGAGGGTTTGAGGAGTGCTAATTCCAACCAATGCATTACACGATATTGAGGGAGTCAACTCTTCAGAATAAATCGCCTCTACGTTTTCATCTTGAGATGGTTCTTGTTCTTCTTTCTCTTCACAATATATGTAGAATAATTTCTTCTCACCACACTTATGTCCCTTACTGTACTTGTTGTCAAAATTAAAGAATATACCTTTTTCTTTTCTTTCCTCCAATTCTTGAGGTGTCAACCTTGTAGGTTGAGGTGTTTTAGAAGAAGGAACATTATTCTCTTGATAGATGTTAGGAGTGATCCTTCTAGTATCCATAGCCATATTTTTACTTTAAACATTTTTTCCACCCTAAATGCATTCTCCAATGATTTGGGTTTCCAAAGGTGAACCTCATGTTGAATGTTATGTCTTAAAGTTCCTATGAATACATCAATCAAGTGCTCATATGGAATATCTGTTACCTTTATATTCAATCTTTGGAAGTTCTCAATGTGCTCTATAACTGAACCCTTTTGCTCGATATTTATCAATTGGCAAAATAAGGTATTGTTGCTTGTATCCTCATAGTGTGCTATCATTTCTTCCATGAAAAATTTCTAAGTGACGAGTGATTTGCGAGAACAAAGCCATTGATACCACACAAATTGATTGGGTTCTAAATATAAATAAACAATTCGTACCTTTTGTGCATGTGGCACATTATGTAGATCAAATAATTTCTCCATATGAAGTATCCATGTGATTGGGTCCTTGCCATCGAACTTCCCCATATTGATATTAGGAACGTGATTGGTCTTCAACTCAAAGTTGGAGTTTCCCCATTCTTGATTCATCTTCCTTGTGTCCTCATCATGAATTTCTTGGAATCCATTTTCACTTTCATGTGTCCTCTCTATTAGGAATTTTTCAATCCTTCCATCATCTCCCTTTTTAAACCATCCATATTAGTATCCATTATTGCCTCCAATTTAACTTCAGTTGAATCCATCATCCCTGACAGTTCATGTTTTGTCATTGTCTTCTTTTGTAAATAATTTATGTCCCTACGCAATTCTTCACCTTCATCAAGAGTCCAAGTAGGATTGTATAGAGGCTTATTTGGTGTATAAGTTCCCTTTTTTGGTGGTATGTTGGTCAAGTATCACTTTTAAACCTTGATTTTGAGGTGGTTCCACTAGACAATCTTTCTTCTGTTGTATCTCCAAAATTTCGGCCCTTCTGGGTATGAAAATTTATTTTTTGTAGTTATCTGATATTTCTTCTCTAAAATTCCAAAGGTATGATCAAAATTTTATGTTCCAAGTGGAATTTATAGTAACTTCCCCACAACTTGCTGATTTTTGGCCTTTCCAGGAGATCTCACTTGTATAGCGTGCCCTACACAAAATAATTGATATAAAGTTCTAAAAATTGTACCATAAATACTAAAGGCTATCCACTATCCAATGCAACTGGTCTCACTCAATTTGGATAGTCTAGGAATAATTTATGATTTTTTTACCCAGAACACCCTCTTGAGACTAGTCAATAGGACTAGTCAGATACCCTATCTTCCACAGGGTGTATATACAAATGTAAGATGACCCAGACGCTGAAATGTTTATCACAGATACCTTGATAATTTATGTGAATATCCTTCAAATTTCAGCATCTGAAACATTACATAAAACATTTTATAATGAAAACTATGTGATGCCTCAATTTAGGATGATTCCAGAACCCTATCTTACATAGCCTGTATATCCGAAAGTATAAGGCCTCGGGAGTTGAAATTTGAACCCAATGTACCTTGCTCCATCTACTAAACGTCCTCCAAGGGGTTCCTTCTGAAACATTTTATAAAAAAATGTATAGCGAAAATCCAAGGTGTCTTAGGTGTAGTAGCAAAACCGCAAGACCTTGAGATCTGATACCATATGTTAAGAACCAAATATCAATATAACATAGAAAAAACTTAGAATAAGTACTCAATGCCTTGAAAAAGAGACAATTTCAGATAATAAGCCTCTTCGATGGGGCAACCTCCTTATACACCACATAAATGTCCAAATACAAAATGATTCCAAATGAAAATGTCTCCTTGGTATATATAGGAGACTAGGAGGTACAATTACAACTAATGGACCTAAGCCAACATAAATAAAATAACATTACTAATGTAATATGCCCCAATTAAGGAGTAATGCACCACTATTTAGGACTTAACAAAAAATCCTAGAAGATGACCTGACCTAACTCAAAATATGAATTTATGAGGGTTCAACCGGATGCGATAATGACAACATCTTTCAAAGACTATCCAAAGGTGCTTAGGGTGATCCACTCTCTTACGGGAGTGAGAAGAAATATTGTGAAGATATGATTCGACTATATGCCTGAGATCATGAAATGCGAAGGTCATAGCACGTTGGAAGGTTGCTTCGACGTTTTTAAGGACGAAAGGCATCTTTCGGTATGCGAAAGTACCCCAAGGGAAAATAAATGTCGTGTTATGTTGGTCCTCGGGTTTAATCTGAATTTGTTTTTACAATGAAAATCCGTCCATGAAAGAAAAAACTTCGCTTCCCGCACACTTGTCGAGTATCTGATCAATGAAGGGTGTCGGGAAGTTGTATTTAGGACAGGCTTTGTTAAGGTCACAAAAATCCATGCATACATGGATGGCTCCTTTCTTTTCATTCACAGGAATAGGATTGGATACCCATTTAGTCAAGGGAACTGGGTAGATAAATCCAACATTGAAAAAATTTTCTACCTCTGCCTTAATAGAAGGGGTATTCCAGGGATTGACATCTCTAAGATGTTGTCGAATAGGCTTAGCATCCAGGTAAGTATTAATCTCATGTTTGATAATTCAAGGGTCAACTCCTAGCATCTCTTCATATGATCAAGAAAATACATCTTGGAATTCCTTGAAGAGTTTGATGTAGATCAAATTTACTTCTGGCGAACAATCTGCACTGATGTATACATTTTCAATATTTCCAGGGATATGAGAGATATCGATCATGATGGTAGGGGAGATACTCGCCATGTTTCCTTCGACATAAATTTCATGCGTATCAAGTGGAACTATGGCGTGACCGACTATCTCGCTCAAATTAGACCTAAAGTCATATTGTTCGATTCTAGCAAGATATGGGAGAAACTAAGAGTGATGATGCATATCATCCGAAGGTTTTTCAGAACCATTCATGGCCTCAATGATAGCTTCATCCAAAGGAAAAGTTTCATCAAGGAAGTCATGTGAAAAATATGACGAAGTGTCCCATGTAGGCTATAGGATAAGATCCTCCTCTTCCATCTACGAGGTAACATGATCTAGATTGACGAAAGAGTCAAGAAAAACTTGATATGCAATCTCTGATACCGATAGTGGCATGGCCATCCAAGAATGTGAATGACCTTCATAAGACGTCCTCGAGGAATGTAGGGTACATGGATTGTTAAAATAGGAAGTGTGGAAATGAATGGACCTCTCTGATGAAACAAGCCTACTGGACATGGCATAAATATGGTGAACTGGTGTCATGAAGTTGAAGGTAAACATAAGGGATGAATACATTCCAACACCGATATTCTTAGTTGCTAGCTGAGAATTATCGATCATGGGGATCGACAGTACAACAAATGTGCTGGGAGTAGCATACACAAAGGATAACAAATCGATCGTCATGATATTCCCATCGCGATGATAATAAAGAGTATGAAAGATGAAAGATACAATTGCAGTGATAGCATAAGTACATTTGTGTCTTAGTAACAATTTATAGTCGAGGGGTGCATCGACCACCTTGACATCCACCTCTACCATATTCCTGCCTAACTGGATCGGAAAGGCAGGAAGAATACTGTGAGGGTGGTTGAACGATTGTCAAAAGAAGTCGATATGGTCGGAGACTAAGAAAGGGTCGGAGAGTTGAGGGATTTCCAACATACCAGGGACATCACACATGTTGCAGCACCTTCATAATAAATGATACACTTGATGGTATACTTTGAGTAACCCACGTGGATTTGGAATGCCACATGGTAAGGCAAGCAAGGCTTCACATATGTGACATCAAACGTGATAATTTTTGAGCCAGAAGGATCTAGATATCCTAACATAGATAGCAAGGCATTACTCTATGAAGGACATGTCTGGAGTACCTCTAGAGCTGGCGTCGCACAAGTGGTTTGACCCAGTTCCTCAAAAATATAGTAATTTTGGGTGGCTCTAGCATTAGGATTTTGGGTAGAGCACTTAGGTACTCCTTTCAGAATATGGGAAAGTGGTTCTTGTTTTTTGATCTGTAAGGGAGTCTCTGGAAGAGGGGGAGACTCTAGACTGGGTATATTCTGTGGAGAAATGTAATTGCAATATAGAGTGGCTACATTAACCTCATATTTAACTATATTGATGCATAAACTATCACCATATTGCGTCGATGGGTTTTTAATCCCACATGTCACATTCCTGGAATTCGAGGAGCTCGAGGCCATGTCCTGGTTATGTGCAAAATTAATAGTCAGCACAACGAGAGGTAGAGATAAAATCCTCGCAGCTTCAACAAGTTTGGGACATAAATGGGTGAGGTGATCGTTTGTACAAATCTTACAGGGAAACTTCACCTTTCGCCTTTATTCCTTTTCGTCACCAACATTATTATTCATCTTCTCATTATTACAATTGTCCTTGGGTTTATTATTATTATTCCCACCCTTATGATTATTATTATGTCCTTTCTTTTTATTCCCTCCTAGTTGTTGGTTACCATTCGGGTTAGTCGAAAATCGCATAGAACATACATCCTCCGACTGAGTGAGATTAGAGGACACAGAGGAAGCTATCCTGCCCATAGATTGGTTTAGAGACAAGTCTTTCAAATGGATTGTCACTGATTCTGTGGATTTCACATTGACATATCCCAGAATGTCGTCGACATGAGGCCCAATATTTTTGTCTGGGGTCATATTTTGACCTCGGTGTTTCAGGAATAATCTTGTGTAACATCCCAGACTGATCATATATAAGATATATCTGTCGGGCTTTAAAAATCRTTTCTTCCTCAGAAGTAACCCTAAATGTAGAAACATCATTCGAAATATAAGAAAGGAGAGATTTAAGGAACCACTCTAGAAAAAACTCCAAGGGTATGTAGACCTTGATCAACCTCTTTCATMTATGCCACTCCTGGATTTGATTTGAGATATGAGTGGCCCTGTCTTGGTGAAAGGTCGATAGAAGTTTGATGCCATCATCGTAACAAACTGACAATTGGAAGTGGTTAAGGAATACTAAAACCAACTTACTAAAGTTTTGTATGSCCCCCTAGGAAGCTCRATATACCATTTCACATAAACCCCCGTGAGGTTGTGTTGAAACAATATTAACCAAATAGAATCATCATTAAGGGAATTCGATGAGCACCAAAGGTGAAAAGTGGTAACGTGATCACCAGGATCCTCACCAATTCTTCCCTCAAATTTTGGAATATCCGAAGGAATCTTAGTGGGGATGGAGGTCCATGACGGATCATGATGAATGGGTTCATTCATTAAATTATACAAGTATGGAATATTGAGCGTGGCCACAAATGGGAAGCGGGGTTGTGGCATATGGCCCCAAGCTCCCTGGAAATATTTTGGTTGGGGAATTCCAACCCATCCAAGGTTCTGGTAGGAACCATGGTCCTGTCCTAGATTATAAGATCCTCCTCCAGATTGATTCATAAGGGGTTGGTTGGGCACCATTATAGTAGGAATTTTTTGATGAGGGTTATAAAAAATACGCCCATCTGAAGTGGCTCCAGGTTGGGGGTTACCCAAGGTATGAAACTGACCTCATTTAGGTGTGAATCTGGAGGCTAAAGATGGATTTTTCATGCCAAATGTGTTGGTTGGAACTGGTATAGAGGAAGTGGTTGTAAAGTATGGAATGTGAGAAATAGCTTGTCCTCCAGGTTGTTTACTCCATCTAGAAGCAATAGGATTAGAACTAGGATTAAGAGGAGGAACGCCTCCAACGGTAGGAGACGTTTGAGGGACATGAGTTTCACCAAATGAGACTAGAGTGTGTGGAGGAGTTGTGCCCCCAAGTCCAATGCTAGTTTTCACACTAGCTGCTGGGATGGAGTTTGAAAACTCTGACGTTAAGTTCGACATACCATAGGAAAAATGACTAGAGGCCATAGGGATGGACTAAACATTATAGCCTGGTGACTAACAGAGAGTCCCAAAAGGGTTCGTGGCTATAGGTTGATTATTAACTATAGGATGTGAAGAGGTGATGATAGGCACCTCCGACACTACAACCATTTTGGTTGAAGGTGTTGAAGGGGTACCATTAACTATAGTAGGTATGGGAGTGGAAGGGCTACCAGTATCTTGTTGATTTGATTTAGTACTCATCCTTGTACGATCACAAGTATGATAAGTGGAGGTGTGTGTACCACATTTGATAACTTTATGCCTTTTAGAAGGCAAAGACTCAAAATGTGGTGGTAGTTGTAACAAGCAGTGAGACCTGCAGTGAAGCTGGTCTAGCTCCACGATGAATCAAGAATCAAGATATAAAAAAAATACTAAGGCCAACTAGTAATCAAATAAAGCACCAAAATAATCAAACGACCAATATGCGCACAAACAAGATAAAGTGGTTGAAAGGGGCCTCCCTCTCCAAAGTAGGTATTCCTTTCCCAAGAGGGGCATGAGAGTCCTCTTCTAAAGATCATAGGTATCATAATCAATTATAAGGGCCTTCGTGGGATTAACAACCAGTCAGTCAGATCCCCCCGAAGAGGTAATCCTCCATAAAGGTTGTGTGTTGTCTGACCCTTATCTAACCCAGGGTACCTGCAGAATTACCCCTGCAAGTAACCTATGTGCTACCTAAGTCAAGCAACTAAGAAACCATGATATAAATGATGCACAGGCGAACAGTCATAAGTCAGGTCCATCGTATGGGTAGGGTAACAAATCCTAAAACCTTGAAAGCACCTCCTCTCACAAAGGTAAGGGTACTATCAAGATCCCCATATATGAATAGATCCCCAGAAATATATCTGATGCTAATAAGGTATCAGGGGGATATCCCTTCAACCAACCTCATAGGACCTCATGCTTAACTCCGGTGTAAGTGGATCCTCCTGATAGTATTGATTATACAATATATTTCTCCACTCCCTTTTTCAGACACATATGTTGATTTAATATCCTTGGAGAAGTTTACTCACAAAATCCTATTCCAAGGCTCTAAATCCTAAGCTAGTTTGTGCACCCTAGAAAAATAAAATCGTTACTAATCAATTTTAAATTATAGTGTTACTTTTAGTGGCCTTGGTTACTCAAAATGGTGCGGTCGTGAAATTAGTGATGTTATGACTTAGCAAGTAAAACAAATGAATATGAATACAATGCAAAGTCCTACCTTCAATTATAATAAATGACATGCTTTTCAAAATGCAATTCTAAAATAAAATGCAATATTTCTTTACATGTACTAAGATCAATGATTAGGACTTAAAGATCAAAATGCCAACAATGTAAAATGCCTAATATTTTTGTATTTTCAATATAAGAGAATGAAAATGCAAGGATTGAACAATAGCTTGATATAAAAATTCTATTGTGTGTAACCATAGACAAACTAAGTAGGATATCAAGAAGCAATACATCCAACCCAATATGCAAGGACAATCAAATGAAAAGGATGATGAGAAAGGAACCACCCAAAAATTCCACCAAAGAAAGGTTTCCTATCATTCGATAGACACTTAACAATCATAACAGAGACCGAAGAAGACTCAACAATCATCAAAACCTACCCAACAATCATCAAACCCAAAAACCAAGCAACAAAGGGTGATGTACATGACTGTTCAAGGGAAAACCGCATATATATGCCTCTTGCAGAAGGACAACACACGTATGTACACGAATGTTAAGAAAAAGCTCATGTATATGTGTTAAAACACAACCAGGCTAAGGAGAAGGATAAGAAACTAAGACTCAGAATGAACAGAGGCTTTCAACCAATCATACGACAAGAAACTCAATATAAACAAGAGAAATATAAGGAGAAAAGCACTCCAAACCCCTAAAAACAAGATTCTATCCCCAGTATGGTGACCAATTTTGTTACGAGGAAAATATCTCTATGGCTAGGGGTAAGTCCACCATTGAGAACTCGACTCAAAGAAATATACCTGCAACTTGTCCTCAACAACCAAGAAACACAAGAATATGGTGATAATATATAATGTTAGCACATTCAATAGCATAATCCATCAACATTCATAACAAATATGCCCATTGAATAACAATTCAAATATTTTCAAGATATTAATTAGATGAGAAAAGAGTATTTCTATTAAAATGTAATCAATAGAAGTGAATAAATTACAAACTTCTGTGTCGGCGTGGTTCGGAACCGAGAAACTAAGTTCCTTCCAACTGGGCCTCCACCACTTCAATATTCCACCAAAGGAAAGCTCATATAAGAGAGACAATGAGGTTCTCAATCATGTAGGTAAGAGCTTGGGGGATGAACCATGTGTTTAGTCTTAAAAGGACAAAGGGATGTAGACTCAATATGAAGTGAATAATTTCTCAAGAGTAACTCTGCTCTCAAAGTTGAATTCTTCTCCTCTTTTTCATAGCTTGGATTTGGCCTATTTGTATCCTTCAAGTGGAACTGAAAGGTTGAGTCAAAACCTTTCCAGTATATGGAAGGCCAAGGATCGTATATCTCATGACGTGACATGGAAACATGAAATCATTTTTTAATTTTGGAAACAAATCCTGATGTACATGGGCTATATTGGTGCAGCCTGCATATACGCATGTTGTACTATAGGTAGGGCGCGCATATGTGGAAAAATAATGTTTTTAGCTTTGGGATTTGCAAAAAGGGACTTCAAGTCTACATAGGTAAATGAAAAAAGGCCTTCTTTGAAAGTTTGTATAGGGTGAGGCAAATCTTGCTATAATAGGAAAAATGTCCATATTGATGCGATGATAGTCCAAGGACACTTGGGTTTTAATTTACTCCTTAGGCGTGATTATGTCTATTCCATGAAATCTATCATGTCCAGACTCTTTCAAGTGATGTCTTTGCCTCATAATGGAAAAAATGTGACCATGGATCAAATTTCATTCGTTGGCCCTCATATGACCTCCGATCATCTGACTTTCCTGAATGTTCCTAATATAGTTGTATCCTCCTTATCACAGGTGAATTATGTGACAACTTTTCCTATTTCTTCCACTTCCAATAATAAATAGCCTCTCACTATATGCTCAAATTATTCTGACCTATATCTAGTAGTTGACATGGTGATCTCTTCGATAAGGCTATTAGATCCTGATCTCCCAACTCCTATTGTATCCCTCGATGTGTATTCCTTTCGGAGCATTATTCTTCCATCCAATGAATATCTCTTCGAATCCATGATAGAAGTATTTCCATTGACATGTATTCCTTCCAAGTAATTGTCCTATTGGAATCCATGATCAATATAGAGTCATGGGAATAGTTCCCATTTATGTGGCAAACTCATTAAAAAGTGAAGCAGATCTTTAGGAATCAAACCCAATAGACACTGACATAGATTTTTTTCTATGTCAAGATCGTTAAAAAATGAAACAACAAGCCATGAGAATATTTATTATTTGTCTTAAGATCGTTAAAAAATGAAACAACAAGCCATGAGAATATTTATTATCTGTCTTAAGATCGTTAAAAAATGAAACAACAAGCCATGAAAATATTTATTATCTGTCTTAAGATCGTTAAAAAATGAAAGACACCTCTTTCTCCCCCTCCATTTTATTTGAGTCTAGCCATCTCGTGACTGAACCTTCATTTCAGCTTCCTATGTCAGTTGATCTCTTTCTTCCTCTCATGAACATTTACCTATTAATATCCAGGAGTATAATTGAGTACAGAAATTAATGACCACATATTATTTGCATATAAAACAAAGATTAGGGGGAATGTATCCATCCTCTGGTTTTCATGATAGAGTTAAATCGCTAGCTTCTTCAAGCTGGGGGAAAATTACCAACCACTCATGGGTATCACTCAAAACCTTTGGAATTTATATTGAAATATCCAAGCACAACTACTATTTAGTTTCAAGCTTGCAAAAAAAAAAACCTATACAAGCATAGTTTTACTTTGTTTCAAGCTTGTGTAAAAATGAAACCAAACCCGAGGTTAGTCTTTGTTCTTTCTCGTGTTTGTAAAGACATGAGAATAGGTTCCCAACATTAATATCTATTCTTTCTCAGGATCATACATACATGAGAATAGGTTACCGATATTATTCTTTATTATTTGTCATGCTTGTAAATATATGAGAATAGGTTACTGAGTCTACTTTTATCACTTTTTGAGACTCATAAAATATATACGAAAAATGAACTCTTTGGAGTTTCCTTTAATCTCTTTTCGAACTCTCTAAACATGAAGATATTTTCGATTGAGCTTGTCTCCTTTCACACTTGTTAAAGGATTTGAAAGGGCGTATGTTGAGTGATAGTTTAATTCTTTTTTTGTCTCACCAGAGTAACTACAAAAAAAGAATACTCTAGTCAATCATGGCTATAAGAGTTCTCCTAGGTTTTATTTTATACTTTTTCAGGCCTGGGAGACTAAATTTTATTAAAAATTTAATACTGGAGTTTTCTTTAAGTGTTTTTCAAATTCCCTAAACATTAAAGATTACTGAGTTTAATTTCTCTTGACTCATAAAACATACATTGAAATACCCATATGGGACAGAAGCATTCCTTCCCAGGGTTCTTGAAAAATACTCTGAAGGACTCATTTGAAGGATGATATTATACTACAAGAATAAGTTATCCTCCTCAACCTTGTGTAAAAATAAATATGTACTTGCTAGAAATGGTCGAAGAAGTAGTCTCTTGTATATCTTGATCTTGTGTTGGCTCCAATTCCTAATATTCTTCCTCTTTACAGTCTATGTAGAATAATTTATTCTCACCACATTCATGCCCCTTACTAGAATTGTTGTCACAATTAAAAAATAGTCCCTTTTCTCTTCTTTCATCCTTTTGTTGAGGTGTCAACCTTGTTGGTTTAGGTATGCTATCTTCTTCCTCTTCATAGTCTATGCAGAATAATTTCTTCTCACAACATTTATGGTCCTTATTGTACTTTCTATAACTATTGAAACATATTCAGTTTTCTCTTATTTCATGCATTTGTTGAGGTATCAACCTTGTTGGTTGAGGTATGGTTGTCTCATGATCCCCCGAACAATCTCTTCTTCCAATGCTAGACTTGTGTGTAGCTGTATCTTTTTCTTGAATATGACAAGAATTTAGCATAGCTTTCATAATATTTGTAGGATGTATTAAGAAAATGTCATGTTCAATTTATTCCTTTAATCCACCCATGCAATCTTACAACATTTTTTCACCACTTATGTTATCCACCCTTGTGGCCTATATTTGAATTTCTAAATTATAATCTTCAATATCACCTAAGTGCTTGTTATCAATTGGCTTAAGTAGTCTTGTTCCCAAGCTTTCCCATATTTTTCTTCTAAGTCTCTTGTAAATAAACCCCAAGTGTAATGATATAAAGTGGGATTCCTTTTCACTATCCATTGATACCTTTGATATGATTTTATCTTGAATGTCAAGGTATCTATGTGAATCATTTTCTTATCATCCATACTATTATGTAGTTAAAAATATTTCTCTATTTGGTTAACCTAGGTAAATACCTATGTACCATCAAATTTATTTAATTCCATCTTGGGAAAGTTGAATTTAGTACCCCCACCATATTTAACTCCATTATTAGAGATAAATCCACTTGTAAATTGCTTATTATTGGTAGGTTGTTCAAATTGAATACTACCTGTATTTTCATGGTTTCCTTGCATTTTGATATATCCTTTAGGGAGCCTCTCATCTACATCCTAAAATGTCATGGACGACATGAAAATTTTCAATTCCATCATGGATTTTTGTATTTCTTTATTATTTTCATCCATCTTCTTTTTCATATCATTCTTATTTTCTTCTGTATTTTGTTTCATGTCATTCTTATTTTCTTCCATATTATTTTCCATTTCATCCATCTTACTTTCCATATCTTGAATTTTTCTTTGTGAGTTTACCAAATCATTACTTGTTATACTAAAATCGTTAAGCTTTTCCTCCAATTTAGATATCTTCTGATGTATCGCATCATTTTATTCATGCATTATAGATGAGACTTATTTAGGTTTAATTTTTTTTGGTAGATTACTTAGACCCATGTAGAATAAAAATACTAATACTCCTATTTTTCCTCTTTATCAAAAATTTTGAATCATGAAAAACAGATCTTCCAATAAAAAGTTATGTCAATTGTAATTCATGTACCTTTTAATCCATTAATTTGAAGTATGTCTTCTTGACCGAGCTTCCTTATGTTGTATTTCTAACATTTTGGCATTTCTAATACTTAATTGCGGCCTCTAATACTATGATATGTCCTCTTTTCAATGCCATAGTTCTTACCAAAATTATATGTGCCAAGTGGAAGTAAGGATAACCTTCCTAGACCTTCTCGATTTTTAGAGTTTCAGGGAGAGAGAACTTATACTAAATTCCACATTCCCAATTTTTTATATATGATTATAAAAATTGTACCGCAAATACTTTAGACTTTCCTCTTTCAAATTAAACTAGTCTCACTAAATTGGGATGCTCAGTGAAGAAGATATGACAATTTTACCTGGAACACTTGTTTAAGACTAGCAATAACACTAGTCAGAAGCCCTATCTTGCATAGGGTGTATCTATGAAAGTTTAATGACCCAGAAGTTGAAATTTTTACCATATATATATTGTTATGTATTTGTTAACCAAAATTTGGTCATCTATATTTTTTCTCTCTTGGATTCATAAAATACTTGATATAAAAAGAATACATTTTTTGAACTTTGCAAATTCTATAGACTTTCCTCTTTCAAATTAAACTAGTCTCACAAAATTGGGATGTTGAGTGAAGAATATATGACGATTTTACCTGGAACATTTGTTTAAGACTAGCAATAACACTAGTCAAAAGCCCTATCTTTCATAGGGTGTATCTATGAAAGTTTAATTACCCAGAAGTTGAAATTTTTACCAAATATATATTGTTATGTATTTGTTAACCAAAATTTGGTCATCTATATTTTTTCTCTCTTGGATTCATAAAAGACTTGATATAAAAAGAATACATTTTTTGAACTTTTATAAGTTCACTCTGCATCCCTAAGTCTCATCTTATTCATGCACTTTTCGGATCAGAAACTTGTTTCCGCATGCCTAAGTTATTCAACATCTATTCTAAAGGTCCAAAGGAGAGATTATGAAGAATTTTTCTAAGTATCATGTTCTCCTCTCCATTTTTGAATTGTGAAGTACTCTCTTCCTTCATCTCCTCATCAGGTTTACAGGTTGGTGTACCTTCATATCCATCCACTTTCCCATGTCATAAGTCCTCTGCTAAACTACACTTAACCATTTCTTCAACTTCACGGGTTTACGGGTTCACGCCCTCATCCTCCAAGTTCCCTGATCTCCACTTTTCACCCAACGTTCTGTGATCTACATTTTGGACCATTAGATTTGTTGCAGGTGTCAAGCCCCTAAATTATTTTATCCCTTATGCATGCAAGTCCAACCGACTTCCTTTCCACACTTAACATATTTTCAATCATCCATAACGATGAGTTCGTAGGTTCCCGGGTTCACGGGTTTATAAAAAGATCCATATTCAAAACTACTCTCATCTGTCCCTGCCATTCTCGTGCTTTTTCCAATATGCATTGAATTTTTTTTATTCCAACAACTAATTGTGCATGCTTCAAAGATATCGTCATTAATGGAAAAAGACTCGAGGAGATTATTCATTAAATTGATTTAATTCCCCATTTTCCAAAGGATTGCATTATTGTCATCTCTCTGAAAGGATTTATTTCAAGTTATTATTTAGCTAAAAAATACTCCCATCAACCTAATGGAAACAACAAGTAGACACCAATTCTATGGAGATACTTTGTATATTTTTGGTCATGAATACCATAACTTTCAGTGGTCGAGAGCATATTAATATTACTCATCTCCTCCTCCACAAAAAGACATAATCTGGGCATATGAAATTGCTTTCACAGGGTGTTTTCCTGAGGTATTTGATTGCAAATAACTTGTTTCATAGTTCATTGAGAAGTACGTGATGAGCCAAATAATTATAAAACTCGAATATCGTTCCCCCATTTCCATTTCACCACAATTGTGTCGCAACATGGTGAAGCTCCCAGAGCTAACACTTACCTTCAAAAGAGAAGAATTGTTCAAGAGACTCATGGATATAGATCTAGTAGGAGGTACTAGAAAAGTACAAGACCCTAAATTAATTCTCAATTCAATTTTTCTAACAAAACAACAATTTGACGAAAAAATTGAGATATTTAAAGGGTTATTAGTTGAAATTGTTTATGGCATACTCGAATATAATGAAGATGAAATAGACAATTGGATAGTTGATTATTCCATGAAAAATAAATATATTGAGGAAGAAATACATAGTATTTCTCTTGACTTAACATAATTAGAAGGTGAGTTATTCAACATTAAAATCTAGCATGAAATAAACATCGCACCAATGAAAAATTATATTGAAGATTGGTTCAGAAAAGAAATCGACAAATTAACTGAATAAGGGCAAGAAAGAGTTGAGACAGTTCTTATAACCGCCAATGAATACAATAAAATGACATCAACAAGCAAGTGAATATATACGAGAGACCATCATAGTAAGTTCATTTTAATCACATTTTTCTTTCTTTATCAATTTTTCATCCAGTTACTGTGCTTCTTTGACTAGAAATCTTTAACCAAAACCTAATAACTTCTCACTGTCTTCTTTCTAGGTCTTCCTACTCTAGCATTGCCCATCATCCTCCTTCTACATATTAGTTCTTGTTCATATTTTATTTATGGTACGCGGGAGCCCCAGTCCCAGTCCTAAGGACAAATGCATTTAAATTTCAAAGCTTTGTAACATATTATATATTCTTCAGAAATCCCCAGAGAACTATTTTGGGGTTAGTTTTGATTGTACTTTGCAACTCTGAGTTTTGAGTATAAAGTATTTGAGATAGATATATCATTATCTTTATTTTATCTCCCCATGTTTTTACTCGATTAAATTTCTCTTATGCATGTAGGCCATCTTCTTTTATTTTATGTGATCATAAATCTTTAGTTTAACTATGATGGATGTGAGAATTTTTTTTCTATCTTTTTCAAATGTATGAAGTGTGCGGTTCTTGGTAGTTTCTTAGGAACTCTCTTTAAAAAACAAAACATTTTATTTCTTGTTATATTTTCTTTCAATATTTATATTTATTTTATTATCAAGATAGACTTCTGCAAAGTCCTATATTCTAAAACTCTAGAGTCCCAAGAAAATATTAAAACAAAGAGGAGTACCACTTCTATAAAAACACAAGGAAGTTTGTATCCCCGTGAGGTTGTCATTTCGGTCCTTATGGATTCAAGCGTCAAACTTTTTGGATACCATATGGGGGAACAATTTAATTTCAATATATTTGAGGAACCATAAATCTCCATGGCTCAAATCTTTAATAAGAATATTCAAGAAAATTTCTACTTATTTTAAGCATGGCTCCCCTTTTTTGTAATTACAAAAAGAAACGAGAAGCATCGAAGATTCAGGATAATGAATTTCCTGGAAACTCCATTGAAAAAATTCAAAATGAAGGGTTTCATGCATGCCATAATGATTATTTATATTCTTCATCAAGCCCATCAATGGCTTTGCAAGACTCGGCAAAAGGGATAAATACTCAAAGAAGGAGGTGATTTCATAATTACCCTTTCAATATCCCCGATATATACTTTCAAATGCCCAATATTCCTATTGAATTTTTTTCTACATTTTTTGGGGATGCTTCAAAAGATGCAGAGAAACACTTGATTAATTTTAAAGGTACATGTTATGATTTCAACCTCACTGAAGACAATGTTACATGTATAATATTCCTACAAACTCTATGAGAGGATGTTCTTGAATGGTATAGTTCATTAATGCCTAACTCCATTACTAGTTGGGATGTGTTAGAAGATTCATTTGCAGAAGCGTTCAACCCAAAGGTGAATTCATATGTTTTTGATGATGTTTTAAATGTTGTTTCCCACCCACCCTCTCCCACATGGATACAAAAGGATGAAATGAATGATTCAGAAGAAGAATATCATGAAACACTGCAATACTTTTCTAAATCAAATATTGTTGTTGGGAATGAAGGAAAAAATTCCAAAGACCAAGAAAAGGATATCAACATCTCATATACTCAGTATGAAGAAAAAATTAAAGAGTCTTCACCAAATACACAAGAATATTCCATCCTTGTGATATATGATGAACCATCACAGGAGAACTTGCAGCAAGAAGAATTGATGGAAGAAATGAATCTTGAGAAGAATGATGAACAAGATCACCCTTACAAGAAAGAATAATATTTTCAAGAGACTTTTGATGAATCAATAACCTTGGAAGTGTTGGAATACTGAGAGAGGGGGGGGTGTGAATCAATATTACCCATTCTTAACAATTAACAATTACTTTTTATATTTTATTGATCACCATAATAAAACAACAATGAATTGTATGCAAAATCATTTATATAAATATATTTAACATCAGTTACAAGGTTTTATAAATAATAGTGAAAGACACCAATCCTCTTTAGAGCACCATATATAGGAGACATAGATCCCCTTCTTCATGGCACCAACCCTAGTAATAACCAACTCCCTTGTCTTTAGGGCACCAACTCTAGGAAGCACACACTCCCTTGTATTTAGGGCATCAACCCTAGGAAGCATGAACTCCATTATCTTTTACAATTTGCTTGGTAAGAATATGAATCCTTCCATGCTCCTCCCTTCCACTCTCACTTCATAAGAACCAAAAATAATTCTTCTTGCACTATGCTTTTGTTTTGATATTCTTATCTGGACTACAAAGACACTTTATTCTCACCACTCTTTCTTGTTTATATACTCTTCCAACTTGTCATCATTTGATTGTGCCATGTGTCTTTACTAACGTGGATATCTTGATGTGGCACATGTCCTCCTTTATGACTTACTCTATCCTTCCACTCAACTTGATCCAATGGTTGAGAATTCTCTTAGAGGAGATCAACAATTAGGGATGATTGTGGGGTCCTCAACTAGAATGACGTTTAAAACTATCGTCGAGTTCCACAATGGAACTTGCTCATTTGGTAGTGAAAATGATACCAATAGTAGATCTATTGGCAAGTGACCATCAACGGTCGGTGTGGATTGTGGAACCATAAATTGCGCATGGTTTAGCTCATATCCCAAACTCCACAATTGAATTTGTGTGATTGTTGATGCATCAATCATAGTCATTGATCTTTGAATCAATGATATTTGACGGTCTAGACTAATTACAGGATTGGAAATAACACATTGTTTCATTCTCCCTTTGGGATTCACAATCAATCCTTGCCCTTGATATGAAGCTTGCATTTCCAATGGTCACGACTTGATATGATTATTGACCAATCCTCCAATGGTCCTTCTCTTTTGATGTAAGAGAATCACCCACAAGCACACAAAGAGGACAACTGGATACGCACCAACGCACATTTTGGAGATATTTTAAATTTCAAAGGATGCCACATTAAGGTAATATATGGAGAGACATAAGTTCCCTTACATGTTTTGGGGTTTTTAAGACAGATCTTGAACATTGTTGTCATCTGTCGGTTGTAGGAAATTAATGTAATCATGTAAAGCAGTGGTAGAGATTTTAATTCAATAAGATAACTTATAGTTGTACGAGGGAAAAACTTAAGAGGACTCCCTCGTAGTTGTATTGTATCACCATTATCATTCATTCTAATGGTAAATAAAGTTTTAGAGCAAGAGTGAGCAGAGAAGAACATAGATTTTAGATATTGTATGACAAGATAACTATTGCTATAGAAACCCATGTACATATACACTTAGATTAATATAAGAAAGATTTGATCCAGTTTTATGGTGTTTTATGAATTATTTTTAAATCTATTGAGTGGTATGTTTACAGTTTAATTTCAGTCTCTATTATGAATTTGTTTCAATGATGTGTATGTGCCTGATTTCATGTTGAATGTATGAATTCTATGAGAGGGAGAGTATGAGTTTCATTTTTTTCTCTTCCTGAGAATTCCTGCAAGGAGTGTAGTGAAATTCCGCAAGGAGTGCAGTGAAATTCCGCAAGGAGTGCAGTGAAAGTCTGCAAGGAGTGCATTGAAAGTCCGCAAGGAGTGCTTTGAAAGTCTGCAAGGAGTGCGTTTACAGGTTCTGAGTTCTATCTCAGAAAGCTCAGGAGAGATACTGTTGATCTTATACCCACGTAAGTGAAAGTATAGCATAGATTCATGCAAGGTGTGCGCAGGCCAGGTAAAGTCTTAAACTTTTCCCAAGCTAGGTGAGCGGTTGAAGAAATTTTTTTGCAAGGAGTGCGCAAAGTTGAAAGATTTCAGGTAATTAGAAATTATTGTGAAGGCTGCAAGGAGTGTCTGTAGGATTCCTAGAATCCTTGAGTTTGCAGCAAGGTTAAATCTCAGGAAGGATAGATATTTCGAAGAGTTTGAAGGAAAAGATGAGGGTCGAAGTTATATCACAGAAGGAAAGATCAGGAGGAAGGATGCCAAGCTATTCGGAAAGGAGTTATCAGGATCCTGAATGGACAGTGGAAATCCTTGGAGGGAGAATTCCAGATACATGTCGATCGTTGGATCTAGTGGAGTTTGACGAAGGATAAAGGTGAGAGTCTTTTAACATTTTCAATCTCAGGAGAGATAGCAGTCATTAGATCCATAGGAGTGTGAGTCGTCGACTGGGCACTCCAAATCATCATCTTTCAGGAGTTGGGAGTGTGGAGGACCTTGTTTTGGTAATTCATGATATGCGAAATCCCGACACGATCTGGATCATCAGATCGTGGGAAGATTAGGACCGTTGATCCTTGGTGAAGAAGTCACGAGTTAGGACTTCAGGAAAGAAAGGAGAAGATTTGCATCGCAAACTCATGAGTCGTGAAATCTTGACGTGCTCAGAGGCGAGGACCCAGGATTTGGCTGGAGGTGACATGGAAGAAGCATAAGGGAGGAGCTGGTGGACCCTTATCCCTTTTCGGGGTTTCGAGAATCGAAGGACTCAAGGGGACTCACAACAAAAATAGCGAAATCTGAAACACCCTTTCAGGATAAGTCATTTGTCACGCCGATGGTCACGTGAAGTGAAGGTCCGTGCCTAGTGCTTGTTCACATAGGCATAACTTCTAAGAAGGACCTATGATTTTATAGGTAGTAAAGGTTCCATTGGGAACTAAGGAGTTGTTTCATCTCATAGATATTTGAAGATCCAAAGACCGGGAGGTCAACAGACCCTGCCGAGGTGGGTGTTGTGTTAGGTGGGATCAAAGCTTACAATCTTTGTTTTTTGTAGGAAAGAGAAGACAAAAGGAAATTTGTGATTTGAATTTGCACGGAAAGATAGAAAAAAAAGATCTTCCAAGAAGACGTCAATAAAGACCAATGCCCGATCCAGCCATGGAAAGGGAAATGAGAGAATTTTGTGCTCGGTTAGATGATATGGAGAGAACATAGAGGCAAACACCTGATACTGGAGATATCAGTAAGGATGAAAGAAAAAATGAAGGAGGACCCGAAGAAGAAGCTGTAGTTGAAGATGTTGCAAAGGAATGTCTATTCAAATATGTTGCAAGAATAGGTGCCAAAGAAAAGATGGACATCTTGATGTATCAAGGAAACTTGGACGTTGAGGAGCTTCTAGATTGGTTTAGAGCTCTGGATAAATACTTCGATTGTGAGGATATCGAAGAATATAAGAAATTAAAGCACACTTTCACTAGAATGAAAGGGAATGCAACATTGTGGTGGGATGAAATACAGGATGACAGGCGTTGCAAAGGAAAACAAAGAATAAAAAACTAGGATAGGATGGTCATGAAGATGAAAGCCAAATTCATACCCAGAGATTACCAAATTAATATGTTTCGAAGAATGCATAATTTCAGACTGAAAGGGATGACAGTGAAGGAATACACTGAGGAGTTTTACCGACTTAACATTAGAGCATGTTGTCATGAGAGTGATGATGAAAAGGTCACCAGATATATGAATGGCTTGAGATATGATATTCAGGATGAGATGAGCATGGTGACAATCATAAATGTAGAAGATTCTTATCAAATTGCTATGAAAGCAGAAGAGAAATTGGCCCAAAAGCAAGGTCAAAGGGGAAGAGGTAGAATTCAGAGCAGAGGCAAAGAAATTGCCTAGGACAGAGTACAAAATCCCAAGGAGGAAGAAAAGAAGCCTCATAATCACCCAGAAAGGGGAGGAAGTTCACAGGGAGGACAATATGCGGATAGGAACACTTTTCCTCGAGCAAGAGGAAGACGAAGAGGCAAAGGAGGTGAAGTAAAGTGTTTTTTCTGTGGAAATATCCAACAAAAGTCTTAGGAATGTCTCGATATAAAAAAATATGGAGGAGGTGAATCTAACATTTCAGAGGCGCAGAGGAAAAATGTTGAGGCAAAAGATCCTTAATGATGAGGAAAATTCTCTTCAATCCAGAGAAAGAGATAGAGAATCCAGTCTAGAGGAATAGCTTGTTCAGAACTTCTTGCAAGACCAATGATAGGGTATGCAAGGTGATAGTTGATAGTGGAAGTATGGATAATATAGTATCCACAGAAATGGTGGAAAATATGGAATTGGAGACAATTACACATCCAAGCCCATATAAAGTCTTGTGGTTGCAAAAAGGACATCAGGGAACAATCACTAAATATTTTTTAGTTGAGTTTAAGATAGGGGGTTATAGATATGAGATATTATATGATGTAATTACCATGGATGTCTGTCATTTTTTGTTGGGAAGGCCTTGGAAATATGATAGAAGTGTTGTCCATGATGGAAGACAGAACACTTATACCTTGGAGAAGAATGGTAGGACACAAATGTTGCTTCCAATTGAGGACAAGAAGGTGAAATAAGAAACAAGCAATACTATACTTCTCATGAGTGGGAAGGAACTTCTTGATGAATTCAAGAAATATGAAGAAATGGAATTTGTTGTGGTGAGAAAACCTAGAGTCATCTTGACTAGTACCTCAATAGATGATCTACCCGAGGAAATTCAGGAACTGTTGGAGAATTTCGCTGATATAGTGGTGGATGATTTACCTTGTTCATTTCTACCCATCAAGAGTATAATCCATCATATTGACCTCATACCAGGAGTGATTTTTCCAAACAAAGTCGTGTACAAATTGATGCCACGGGAGAATTAAGAGGTCAAGAAACAAGTCCAAGGTTTGATGGGAAAAGGGTTGATTAGAGAAAGATTGAGTCCATGCGATGTGCCAACAATGTTAAGTCCAAAGAAACATGGTAGATGGAGAGTGTGTACAGACTCTAGGGATATAAACAAAATAACCATCGGGTATAGATTTCCTTTACCCAGGATGGATGGCTTGATGGATTGCTTAAGTGGAGCAAAGTCTTTTTCAAAAAATGATTGAAAAGCGGATATCATCAGATTAGAATGAGGGAAGGTGATGAATGGAAGACAACATTCAAGATGAATTAAGGACTGCATGAATGGATTTTCATGCCGTTTGGTTTGACGAGTGCACCAAGTACTTTTATGATATTAATGAATGAGGTCTTGAAAGATTTCATCGAAAAGTTTGTAATTCTATATCTTATTGATATACTGATCTTCAGTAAGACTAAGGAAGAACATTTGAGACATTTATCTTTAGTGATGAGGAGGTTGCATCAAGAGAAGTTACTGATAAATCTGAAAACGTTGACTTTCATGATGATGAAGCTTATTTATTTAGGTTTTGTGATCTCTTCAAATGAATTGAAGATGGATCCGGAAAAGGTAAGAGAAATTAAAGAATGGCCATCACCAAGGAACATCTTTGAAGTCATAAGCTTCCATGGATTAGTTAGTTTTTACAGGAAGTTCATCAGGAAGTTTAGTGGAATTTGTGCATGAATGATGGACAGAGTCAATAAAATACATAAATCGTTTCATTTGACAGAGGAAGCGGAGAAAAGTTTCAACTTGTTGAAAGAAAAGATAATTGAACAACCAGTTCTGGTTCTGCCAGATTTCAACAAAACATTTCAATTCAAATGTGACGCAAGTGGATTTGCGATTGGAGGATTCTTAAGTCAAGACAATAGACCAGTTGCATACTTCAATGAGAAGATGAACGATGCCAAAAATAATTATTCCACATGTGATAAAGAGTTTTATGCAGTCATACAAGCACTAAAGAAATGGAGGAACTACTTGGTTCCAAAAGGGTTTGTTTTGTATAGCGACAAGCATGCCTTACATTTTATAACCAGACAGGATAAATTCAACCCGAAACATGCAAATGGGTTGAATTTATGAAAAACTTTACTTTTGTTATAAAGCACATTTTTGGAAATGCTAATAAGGTTGCCGATCCATTGATAAGAAAATGTTTGATTCTGCAGGAGTTTCGTGTGAAGACCTTAGGTTTTGATAGCCTTAAGGATATGTATAGAGATGATTCATATTTCAAGGATGCTTATGAAGGATGTGAGAATCTTGTTCTGAGAGACAAAATCCAATGGATTGAATACTTTATTTAGGATGGATTTTTGTTTAAAGGAAATCAGTTGTGTATCCCGAAGGGTTCTATGAGAGAAAATATTTTGAAGGAAAAACATAGCGGGGGATTGGTTGGACATTTCGGCCATGATAAAACATTTGCACAACTGAAAAATTTGTATTATTGGCTATGAATGAAGACAAATGTCAAAAATTTTGTCAACAGGTGTAGAATTTTCCAGCACGCATAGGGAAAAAGACAAAATACAGGGTTGTATCAACCATTGCCAATACTAGAGAGGCCATGGGATACAGTAAGCATGGATTTTGTGTTAGGACTGTTGAGGACACAAAGGGGTTGTGATTCCATATTCGTGGTAGTCAATAGATTTTTCAAAATGGCACATTTTATTCCATGTCAAAAACCTAGTGATGCAACACGCATTGCAAATCTGTTTTTCAAAGAAGTTGTTCGACTTCATGGTTTACCCAAGAGTATTGTTTCAAATAGAGATACCAATTTTTTTGGTCATTTCTAGAGGACACTATGGAAAAAGATGGGAACAAATCTATCTTTTCGATCAACATATCACCCTCAGATGGATGGACAAACTGAGCTAGTAAATCAAAGTTTGGGAGACTTGTTGAGGAGTTTGGTAGTTGAACGTCACAGTCAGTGGGATCAAATTCTGTCGCAAGTGGAATTTGGATATAATGACTCACCTAACAGAAGCACATGACAAATACCATTTCTGATAATGTATGGAATGCATCCAATATGAGTATCTGAGTTGAGAAACTTAAAGTAGAATGAGTTCAGAAGTGCTGGAGAAGACGATTTTGCAACAGAGGTGCAATACCACCACAGGAAGATCAAAGAGCAGTTGCAGAATTCCAATCAGGAATACAAGCACAGAGTAGATCAACACAGAAGAGAGATCCAATTCGAAGAGGGATATTTAGTTTTATCTCACCTCAAAAAGGAAAGATTCCCAAGGGGAACGTATAATAAGCTAAAGATGAAAAATATAGGGCAAATGCTTACGAAATAGAATTTTCGGATGATGTGGGCATATCACCCATATTCAACGTAGAAGATTTGTATCCTTATAGAGTGGATGAAGCAAGAGGAGAAGATAATCAAAAGGAAGTTCAGTGGGTCAAACAGATTCTGGTAGCTGAAAATTCGCATATGGAAAAGATCATTGATCAGAGAGTTGGTAAGAAGACCCGAAAGAAGACGTATTTTGAGTATTTGACAAAGTGGAAGGGACACCCAATTGAATATTCCATTTGGGAAAGCGAAGAAGATATCCAGAAAGATGGACATACGATGCAAGAGCTCATGGACAGGAGTCCATGAATTTTTTAGCCAGAGGAGTATGATGCATGAGCATTGCCCACAAGTGCACACGAAGGAAAACTGGATATGCACCAACGCGCATTTTGGAGATATTTTAAATTTCAAAGGATGCCACATTAATGTAATATCTGGAGAAACATAAGTGCCCTTAAATGTTTTTGGGATTGTAACGGATATCTTGAGCCTTCCTCTCATATGTCGGTTGTAGGCAATTAATGTAATCATGTAAAGTAGCAGTAGATATTTTAATTCGATAAGATAGATTATAGTTGTAGGAGGAAAATATTTAAGAGGAATCCCTCATAGTTGTATTGTATCACCATTATCATTCATTATAATGGTAAAAAAAGTTGTAGAGAAAGAGAGAGAAGAGAAGAAAAGAGAGTGTAGAGATTGTATGAGAAGATAGTTGTTGCTATAGAAACCCATATAGAGATGCACTTGGATCAATATAAGAAAGATTTGATCCAATTTTGTGGTGTTTTATGAATTCTGTTCACATCTATTGAATAGTATGTTACAGTTTAACTTCAGTATATGTTATGCATTTGTTTCAATATTGTGTATGTGTCTGATTTCATGTTGAATGTATGAAGTCTATGAGAGGGAGATTATGAGTTTCAACTGTTTCTCTTCCTAATAATTAATGCAAGGAGTCAAGTGAAAGTCCACAAGGAGTGTAGTGAAATTACACAAGGAGTGCGTTGATAGGTTCAGATTTCTATCTCATAAATATTAGGAGAGATATCATTGATCCTATACCCGTGAAAGTGAAAGTATAGTGTAGATTTGTGCAAGGTGTGCACAGTCCAGGTAAAGTCCTAGACTTTTCCTAACTCAGGTGAGCAGTTGAAGAACTGTTGTCGCAATGAGTGCGCAGAGTTGGAAGATTTCAGATAATTAGGGATTATCATGAAGGCTGCAAGGACTGCATGCAGGATTTCTAGAATCCTTGATATTGCAGCAAGGTTCAAGCTCAGGAAGGATAGAGACTTTGAAGAGTTTGAAGGAAAGGATGAGGGTCGAAGTTATATCACAGAAGGAAGGATCAAGAGGGAGGATTCCAAGCTATTCGGCAAGGATTTATCAGGATCTTGAATGGACAGTGGAAATATTGATGCAGGAGCATCGCCAGTAGCAAGCGAGCATGGGAAAAATGCCATCACATTTTTGGCACATGTCAAAATTGTTTGCAATATTTTGAAAGTTTGGATGCACAGACTTTAATGTAGTAGTTAAAGAAGGGCATACTTCCATATTGTAAACAAATCTTGAGCGATTCACTCTCATCTATAAGGTGTAGAGGCATTTATGAATAATTAATGTAAGTAGGTAGATTTAAATTCTAGATTAGATAGCTTTAGGAGTTGGAGGGAAAACGACTATAGACACTCTCATATTGTATCATTGTAATATTATCAAGGAGATCATAGAGCATAGAGAAGAGCTGTAGCAGAGAGCTATGTAGAAGAACCCATGTACAGAAGTTCTGAAATTAATATATATGAAGCTTTGATTCAGACTCATGGTGTTCTAATACTTTCTATGTATACATGTTGAATGTTATGCTTATGGTTGTTTTACTCTTTTTGTTGTACATTTTCTTTTATGCTATGTATGTATGATTTCATGTTAAGTGTTAGAAGTCTAAGAGAGTAAGGAAATGAGTTTCAATTGTTTCTCTTGTTGAGTCAGAGTTCCTGCAAGGAGTGCAGTGAAGCATTCACAAGGAGTGCGTTGATGGGTTTAGAGTTCATCTCTGAAAGCTCAGGAGGGATACCGTTGTTCTCACTTCAACTGAAGTGCAAGACAAGCACAAAAGTCGTGCAAGGTGTGCATAGGCTGGTTGGAAGTTCAGAACTTATCAACCCAGGAGAAGGTTGAAGGCTATTGTCACAAGGAGTTGCACAGAGTCAAAGGATTCAAATACTTAGACGTATTTGAAGAAGTGCCGCAAGGAATGCGTGCAAAAATCTCATAGGAGATTTGAGTTGGCGAAAGAAAGCTGAGGAGAGTTAGTGTCTTCAAGGTGTTGGAAGATTAGAAGGGAAATTTAGCCATCGTGCAGAAGATAGGTTCCAGAAGAGAATCACAGGGTCAATTTAGAACCAGAGATCTTTGAAAGAGAGATTGGACGGTTAGAATTCTCCGAGGAGAATACCCGAAATAACGAGAGTCGTAGGATATACAGGAGCTGCAAGGCGGATAAGGGCTGTTGATCCCAACTTATTGGATGTCATATTATTTCATTATTTCGAGGGTTGGAAAGTATGAAGTGTAAGCCAAAATCCTTGGCTGATCAAATCCTCGGAACGCGAAAAGGAGGTTTTCGTGTGTGGAATCAAGGAAAGCAAGTTTAAGTTTTCGGGACTTCAAAAACTGGAAGGTGGAGAGGACATAGAGTTCAAAATTTATCATATTGAACTCCCAATATGTGAAATCGCACTAACCGTTGGATCAAAGGAAGGTCCACAACCATCGATCTCCTTGGAAGCAAAACCTTAGCGTTTCGACATTTCGGGATTTGGCAGACCGGGATTCCTGTCGATGAGAGACCCGAGATAGTAAAGAGGAGAACCTTGTACGCGAGAGTCTGAAAGGATTTCAGGAGATGTAATTTCATCATTTCAGGGTTCGAAGGTTTGAGAGCCTCGAGGACATAGTAAAAGCGCATTTCGGTGGTTGAAACCCCGAAATTGCGAAGAGAAGGGGAAGGTCAGGATATTTGTATTTCGACAAAATGTTAATTCAGGTTTTGGGACTCCGGGAGTTGAGGGGAAGAGGTAAGGTGTGCGAACATAGGATTCATGAATTCGCAAAGTCCGGTATCCCAAAATAAAAAAGGAATTCCCTCAAGGTTTTATTGTGGGTATATTTCCTGAAAGGGAAATAGAAGAGCCAGTCGAGCTCTCGGGTCGAAACGGGAAGATCCTGTGTGGACTCCAACCTGCGGGTCTAGGGAGGGGTCTATGTCATTTGTGGTATCAGAGCCCTTCTTTGTTTGTATATTGCAGATAGAGGGTGCAATAAATATTTACAACCATTCCGCCAAGAAGAAGAGATAGGCAAACACCCGATCCACCAAAGGAAAGGGAAATGCCAAGAAGAAGGGGTAGTCAATTACCTAATCCACCAGGGGCAAGAGAGATGCGTGAAATGCATTCTAGGATTGATGCCATGGAAATAGCATAGAGGCGCACAGTCGGTATTGGAGATATCAGTGATTCTGAAAGTGAAAATGAAGCTGGACATGAAGGAGAATAAGTTGCAGCAGAAGAATGGCTATTCAGGGCTGCTGCAAGGATAGGTGCCAGGGAAAAAATGGACATTCCAGTATATGAGGGAAACCTAGATGTTGAAGAGCTTCTAGAATAGATTATAACTCTAGATAAGTATTTTGACTATGAAGATGTTGAGGAAGACAAGAAGGTCAAACATGCTGTCACAAGACTTAAAGGACATGCAACATTATAGTGGGATGAACTGCAGGCTGACAGACGCTGCAAAGGCAAGCAGAAAATCAAGAGTTGGGATAGAATGGTTGCAAAGATGAAAGCAAAATTCATACCCAAGGATTATCAAATTACTCTGTTTCGGAGAATGCATAATTTGAGACAGAAGATGATGTCAGTGAAAGAGTACACTGAAGAATTCTATAAGCTAAACATCAGAGCAGGTCATTGGGAAAGTGATGATGAAAAGGTTGCCAGATATATGAATGGTCTGAGATATGACATCCAATATGAGATGAGCATTATGATCATTCAAAATGTAGAAGATTCTTATCAGATGGCTCTGAAGGCTGAAGAGAAGATAAGCTGAAAGCAAAGTCAAAGAGGGCGATGTAGAAGTCAAGCTAGAGGCAAAACAATTGTCCAAGATAGGAATCAAAAAACTAAGGAAGAGTGTAAGAAACCTCAAACTCAAACTGAGAGAGGTGGAAGCTCACAGAGAGGACAGTATGCTGATAACAACACTTTTCCTCGTGCTAGAGGAAGAGGAAGAGGTAGAGGTGGAGTGGTAAAATGCTTCACATGTGGAAAGAATGGACACAAATCTTATGAATGTCTAGATAAGAAGAAAGAAGGAGGTGAAAATCACATTGTTGAAGAACAAAGACATAATGTTGAGGCAGAAGATGCTGAAGGCGGAAGATCACTGATGATGACGAAAGTTCTCTTAACGCTAGAGAAGGAGGTAGAAAATCTAGTCCAAAGGAATAGACTTTTTCAGACTACTTGCAAGACCAAAAACAGGGTATGTAAGGTCATCGTGGATAGTGTTAGCACAGACAATCTTGTTTCTACAGAGATGATATAAAAGATGGAGCTGGAGACTATTGAACATCCAAACCCATATAGAGTTTCATGGCTACAACAAGGACATCATGTAAATGTCACTAAACAATGTTTAGTTGAATTTAAAATAGGAGGATATAAGGATGAAATACTATGTGATGTCATCCCCATGGATGTTTGTCATCTATTGCTGGGTAGACCATGGAAATAAGACAGGAATGTGATTCATGATGGGAGAAAAAATACATACACCCTAGAGAAGAATGGAAGAACTCACATGTTGTTGCCAATTAAGGATAAAGAAGTGACAACAGAGGTAAGCAACACTGTACATCTCATGAGTGGGAAGGAACTTCTTAAGGAGGTTAAGAAGAAGGAAGAAACACAATTCATCGTGGTGAGCAAACCTTAGATTGTTTTAACCAGTACAAGGGTGGATGATTTACCCGAAGAGATCCAGGAGTTCCTGGAGGAGTTTGTTGATATAGTCATGGACGAATTACCTTGTTCGTTGCCACCAATCAGAAGTGTGAGTCATCATATTGATCTCATACCTGGATCTAGTTTACCAAACAAAGCAGTGTACAGATTGACGCCGCAAGAGAATGAAGAGGTCAAGAGACAGGTCCAGGATTTAATGGACAAAGGATTGGTTAGAGAGAGCTTGAGTCCATGTGTTGTTCCAATAGTGCTCAGTCCAAAGAAAGATGGAGGTTGGAGGATGTCTACAGACTCAAGGGAAATTAACAAGATTACCATTAGATATAGATTTCCATTGCCAAGGATGGATTATTTGATGGATTTCTTGAGTGGAGCAAATTTTTTTTCGAAGATTGATTTGAAAAGTGGATATCATCAAATCCGAATGAGAGAAGGTGATGAATGGAAGACAACATTCAAGACAAATGAAGGGTTGTATGAGTGGCTTGTTATGCAATTTGGCTTAACAAATGTGCCTAGTACTTTCATGAGGTTGATGAATCAAGTCTTGAAGGAGTTCACTGGAAAATTTGTCATTGTATATCTTGATGATATACTGATTTTCAGTAGAACAGAAATAGAGCACTTGAAGCATTTGGCTACATTGATGAAGAAATTGCAGCAAAAGAAGTTGTTGATAAACATGAAGAAGTCATCATTCATGAAGACAAAGCTCATTTATTTGGGATTTTTTATCTCTACAGATAAGTTGAAAATGGATCCAGATAAAGTGGAGGTGATTAAAAATTGGTCGTCGCCAAAGAGTATCTTTGAAGTTTGAAGCTTTCATGGATTGGCTAGTTTCTATAGGAAATTTAACAGAAATTTCAGTGGAATTAGCGCACTGATGATGGACACAGTGAAGAAATGACATAAATCTTTTCACTGGACAGAAGAAGCAGAGAAAAGTTTCAATTTGTTGAAAAATAAAATTATTGAACAACCAATTTTGGTGTTGCCAGATTTCAGCAAGATGTTTCAGGTCAAGTGTGATGCAAGCAAATTTTCCATAGGAGCGGTATTAAGCCAAGATGATAGACCAATCACATACTTCAGTGAGAAACTGAATGAAGAGAAAGTGAAGTACTCCACGTATGATAAAGAATTTTATGCAGTCATACAAGCACTGAAGAAGTGGAGACACTATTTGGTTCCTAAAGAGTTCGTTTTGTACAGTGATAATCATGCCTTACAATTCGTGACTCAACAGGATAAATTGAACCAGAAGCATGCAAAATGGGTTGAATACATGCATAATTTTACTTTTGTAATTAAACATATTTATGGAACTGCTAACAAACTTGTTGATGCTTTGAGCAGGAAATGTTTGCTGATGTAGGAATTTAGAGTCAAAACTTTAGGTTTTGATAATCTCAAGGACATGTACATAAATGATCCAGATTTCAAAGAGGCGTATGAGGCATCTAAGAATCCAATTCTCGGTGAAAAAATTCAATGGACTGAATATATGATCCGGGATGGATTACTATTTAGAGGCAATCAACTGTGTATTCCAAAATGCTCCATGAGGGATAATCTGTTGAAGGAAAAACACAGTGGAGGATTGGTTGGACATTTCGGTCATGATGAAACGTTCTCGAAATTAAATGGCTCATATTTTTGGCCAAGGATGAGGACAGATGTCAAAAGATTCGTGGACAGATGCAGAATTTGTCAGCACACAAAAGGAAGAAAATAGAACACAGGGATATATCAAACATTACCCATACCTGAAAGACCATGGGATGCAGTGAGCTTGGATTTTATATTAGGGTTGTCGAGAACACAAAGAGGGTTTGATTCAATCTTTGTGGTGGTAGACAAGTTTTCTAAAATGGCACACTTTATACCATGTCAGAAAACCAGTGACGTGACTCATATCGCGAACCTATTTTTCAAAGAAGTCGTCAGACTTCACGGCTTACCAAGGAGCATGGTTTCAGACTGAGACACTAAGTTTGTGGGACATTTCTGGAGAACTTTATGGAAGAAGCTGGGAACAAAATTGTCATTTAGCTTAGCATATCATCCTCAGACGGATGGGCAAACATAAGTTGTAAACAAAAGCTTGGGAGATTTACTAAGGAGCCTAGTCACTGAACACCACAGTCAGTGGGATCACATTCTGCCATATGTGGAATTTTCTTATAATGATTCAATCAACAGAAGCATGGGGCATAGTCCATTTCAGATTGTTTATGGAATACAACCAAGGGGAGTTTTTGAATTGAAGGATTGAGAACAGGATGAAACTAGAAGTGCTAGTGCAGAAGATTTTGCAGAGGCAATGAAATAACTTCATAGCCAAGTGAAGGAGCGATTGCAGAACTCAAGCCAAGAGTACAAGCACAGAGTAGTTCAACATAGGAGAGAAATTCAATTTGAAGTTGGTGATCTGATTCTTGCACACCTAAGAAAGGAAAGGTTCCCAAGGGGAACATATAACAAACTGAAAATGAAAAAGATTGGACCATGTAAGATCATAAGGAAATTTGGGGCAAATGGATATGAGATTGAATTACCCGATGGGGTCAGAATTTCACCGATATTCAATATCTCAGATTTGTACCCTTACAAAGCTAAAGAAGTAGGAGCAGACAGTGAACAAACAGAATTTCAGTGGACTAAACAAATGCCTGTAGCTGAAAATCCATAGATGGAGAGTATACTTGACAAGAGAGTCATCAAGAGGACCAGGAGAAAAGAGCATTTTGAATAATTGGTCAAATGGAAGGGACATCCAGTTGAAGATGCCAGCTGGGAGAATGAAGAAGAAATTCAGAAGCAAGGATAGACCGTACAAGAGCTCATGAATAGGATTCCATGAAAATTTTCAAGCGAGGAATTATGATGCAGGAGCATCGCCAACAACAAGCAAGCGTGGGAAAAATGCCATCACATTTTTGGCACATGTCAAAATTATTTGTAATATTTTGAAAGTTTGGATGCACAGGCTTTAATGTAATAGTTAAAGAAGGGAATACTTCCATATTGTAAATAGATCTTGAGTGATTCTCTCTCATCTGTAAGGTGTAGAGGCATTTATGCATAATTAATGTAAGTAGGTAGATTTAAATTCTAGATTAGACAGTTTTAGGAGCTGGAGGGAAAATGACTATAGACACCCTCATCTTGTATCATTGTAATATTATCAAGGAGATCATAGAGCATAGAGAAGAGTTGTAGCAAAGAGCTGTGTAGAAGAACCCATGTACAAAAGTTTTGAAATTAATATATATGAATCTTTGATTCAGACTCATGGTGTTCTAATACTTTTTGTGTATACATGTTGAATGTTATGTTTATGGTTGTTTTACTCTTTCTGATGTAAATTTGCTTTTATGCTATATATGTATGATTTCATGTTAAGTGTTTGAAGTCTGAGAGAGTAAGGAAATGAGTTTCAATTGTTTCTCTTCTTGAGTCAGAGTTCTTGCAAGGAGTGCAGTGAAGCATCCGCAAGGAGTGCGTTGACAGGTTCAAAGTTCATCTCTGAAAGCTCAGGAGGGATACCGTTGTTCTCATTTCAACTAAAGTGCAATACAAGCACAAAATCCGTGCAAGGTGTGCGCACCTGGTTGGAAGTTCAAAACTTATCAACCCAGGAGAAGGTTGAAGGATATTGTCGCGAGGAGTTGCACAGAGTTAAAGGATTCAAATACTTAGATGTATTTGAAGAAGTGTCGGAAGGAATGCATGCATAAATCTCATAGGAGATTCGAGTTGGTGAAAGAAATATTAGGAGAGTTAGCGTCTTCAAGGTGTTATAAGAGTAGAAGGGAACTTTATCCATCATGTACAAGATAGGTTCCAGAAGAGAATCATAGGGTCAATTTAGAACTAGAGATCATTGAAAGAGAGATTGGACGGTTAGAATTCTCTGAGGAGAATACCTGAAATAGAAAGAGTCGTAGGATCTACAAGAGCTACAAGGTGGATAAGGGTTGTTGATCTTGACTTATTGGACATCATATCATTTTGGTATTTCATGGGTTGGAAAGTCTGAAGTGTAAGCCAAAATCCTTGGTTGATCCAATCCCCAGAATGTGAAAAGAAGGGTTTCATGTGTGGAAGCAAGGAAAGCAAGTTTAAGTTTTCGGGACTTCAGAAACCAGAAGGTATAGATGACATAGAGTTCAAACTTTAGCATATTGAACTCCTAGTACGCGAAATCGCATTGACCTTTGGATCGAGGGAAGGTCCATAGCTGTCGATCTCCTTGGAAGCGAAACCTTAACGTTTCAGCATTTCGGGATTCGACACATTGGGAGTCCTGTCGATGAGAGAACCAAGATAGTAAAGAGGAGAACCCGGTATAAAAAAGTCTGAAAGGATTTCAGGAGACGTAATTTCATCATTTTGGGGTTCGGAGGTTCGAGATCCTCGAGGACATAGTAAAAGCGCATTTCGGTGGTTGAAACCCCGAAATTGCGAAGAGAAGGGGACGGCCGGGACATTTTTATTTTGGAAAAACGTTAATTCGAGTTTCTAGACTCTAGGAGTCGAGGTGAAGAGGTGAGGTGCGCGACCACAGGATTCATGAATTCGCGAAGTTCAGTATCCTGAAATAAAAGAGGAATTCCCTCAAGGTTTTATTGTGGGTAGATTTCCTGAAAGGGAAATAGAAGAGCCAGTAGAGCTCTTGGGCTGAAAGGGGAAGATCCTGTGGGTCTGGGGAGGGGTCTGCGTCAAATATTTAGAGAGAGAATTGTAGATACCCGTGGACCATCAGATCCAGTGGAGTTGCAAGAAGGATAAAGGAGAGAGTCTTTTAACCTTTTCAAGCTTAGGAGAGATAGTAGCCTTTAGATTCATAGTAGTGTGAGCCTTTGATTGGGTGCTCCAAATCATTGACATTTCAAGAGTCGTGAGTGTGGAGGAACCTGTTTTGAGAATTTCCAATATGCAAAATCCCAATGCAATTTGGACAGTGAGATCATGGGAAGCTTAGGACTATTGATCTGTGGTGAAGAATTCGCGAGTTCAGACTTTGGGAAAGAAAGGAGAAGAGTCACATCACAAACTCGTGAGTCATGAAATCCTGATGCACTCAGAGGCAAGGACCGAGGATTTGGCTGGAGGTCACTTGGTGGAAGCATACAGGAGGAGGTAGTGGACCTTTATCCCCTTTCAGGGTTTCATAAGAAGGAATTGTGGTTTTATAGGTAGTAAAGGTTCTAGTGGGAAATAAGGAGTTGTTTTGGCTCAGAGATATTCGAAGATCCAAAGACCAGGAGGTCAGCAGAACCTGTCGAGGTGGGTGTTGCATCATCTTTTAATCTGGCGGTATAGACTAATTGCAGGATTGGAATTAACGCGTTGTTTGATTCTTCCTTCGCGCTCTTCAATCAATCCTTTCCCTTGATATAGCACTTGCATATCCAACAGTCTTGGTTTGTCCCGTGGGGATTTCGATCTTGATCACATTTATGCAATGCACTTTCCCTTCTTATCTTCATGTGCATCATCAATTGTTGACATCAATGAAAATACATCAACGATAATATGTCCAACAATCTCCCCCTTTTTCATTGAGGGAAACACTCTAACTTCATAAAAACTCCTCCTATGATGATGCTTTTGTCTATGAAGTTACTCTCCCCCTTTGACATCAATGGAAAAGGTTTTCTCCCCCTATTGTAATGCTCCTCCTGATCATTCGATTTTTAATGAGGTTTTTGAATTACTCTTAATTTATGTTGGAGATTTTCAAAAGTACTCTTGGGCTGAGGTTTTGTGAAAATTTCTGCAATTTGTTCTTTGGTGTCTAGACATACTATTTTAACTATTTTTTAGGTGACGTGATATCTTAGAAAATGGTATTTAACTGGGATATGTTTGGTTTTTGAATGCATGACTGGATTTTTAGAGATATTTGTGGCACTAGTGTTGTCATATTTAATAGTAATAGGATCAATATATTTTATTTGTAGGTCTTCTAGAGTTTTCTTCATCCAAATAATTTGTGTGCAGTAGGATGCAACAACAATGTATTCTACCTATTCTATAAAGAGTGATGTGGATGTTTTTTTCTTGCTTGACCATGCTACTAGGATTTTTCCCAAGAAAAATGCTCCTCCAGTGGTGCGTTTCCTATCATATATGATACCTACCCAATCTGCATCAGTATATGTGGTTAGATTGAAGTCTTTATCTTTTGGATATGATAATCCTAGTTCTATGATGCCTTGAAGGTATCTGAATATTGTTTTTACTACTTTTAAGTGGGTTTCTTTAGGTGCATATTGAAATCTCCCCACGATTCCTACAACCTGCATGATGTTAGGTCTTGTTGATGTTGAATAGAGAAAACTTCCAACCATAGATCTATACATAGTTTGGTCTAGTTTTGGTGAATCATCTTCTAGACTTAGTTTACATCCATTTACCATTGGAGTACCCACAAGTTTACTGTCTTCCATTTGGAATTTCTTTAGAATTTCCTTGATATATTTGGTTTGAGAAACAAATATTCCATTTTCTGTTTGATTTACTTGTAAACTTAAGAAGAATGATAGTTCTCCTAGCATATAAATTTCAAAATATTCTTTCATTTTGGTTGCAAATTTTATGCTTAGTGTAGTGAGATTACTCCCAAATATAATGTAATCTACATATACTACCACAACAATCATGTTTGTATCCTCAAATTTTATATATAATTTTTTGTCAGTAGTCCCTCTCTTGTATCCCTGTTTTTGTAGATACTGATCAAGCCTAGAGAATCATGCTCTGGGGGCTTGTTTAAGACCATACATAGCCTTTTTCAGTTTTCAAACATAGTCCCGGTTTTCTGATAAAATGAAACCTTCTGGTTGCTCAACGTATACTTCCTCTTCTAGTGTTCCATTAAGGAATGTTGATTTGACATCCATATGACATATTTTGAAATTTTTGAAACATGCAAATCCTAGGAACATTCTGATTGCCTCAGGGCTTTCTACTAGAGAGAAAGTTTCTTCAAAATAAATACCTTATACTTGGGAATATCCTTTGTAGACTAATATGGCTTTGTTCTTCATGATTTCCCCGTTTTCATTTAATCTTTTCTTGAAGATACACTTCGTCCCTATCACATTCTTGTTCTTGGGTCTTGGAACTAGTTACCAAGTCTGATTCTTCTCTATTTGATCTAGTTCTTCATTCATTTATTTTATCCAATATTTACTTTTGACAGTTTCTTTAACTGATTTAGGTTCAATTAGGGATAACATTGCTTGTTCTAAGTCAAAGGCTAGTTTCCTTCTTGTTTCCACTCCTGCACTTTTATCTCCAATGATATGGCTTTCAGTATGATTCTTCTGAACTCTTTTTAATGGAGCTCTTGGCAAGGGAGTTTCTTCATCATCTTCTTCATCAGTGTGAGGTTCATTTTCCTATGTTTCATCATCATCTTATTGCTCAAATTGTACATAATAATTCTCTTGTTGAGATTTTTTATCAAAGCCTTGGGATATGCCCTTTATTAGATGATCTATTTTTACATTTCCACTTTCCAATATTTTTAGTAGTCTGAGATTATAACATTTGTATGCTTTTTTATTTGATGAGTATCCTAAGAATATTCCTTCATCAGATCTTGGATCAAACTTTCCTAGGTTATCTTCATCATTCTTTATGTAACATTTACTTCCAAAAATTCTAAAGTATTTTACAGAGGATGGACTCCCAGACCATAGTTCATAAGGGTTTTTTTAATGATTTGGTATCAACTGAGATATATTAAGTATGTGACATGTTTTGTGGATTGCATCTCTCCAAAATTTGTCTAGACGTTTGGCTTCATTTAGCATAGTTCTTACAGCTTCTTGAACTATTCTTTTTTTCCTTTCTACTACTCCATTATGTTGAGGAGTCTCGTGGGATGAAAGTTGTCTTTTGATACCATGGTTTTCACAGAATTGAGTGAACTCTTTAGAGGTGAACTTTCCTCCATTGTTTGATCTTAGACAATTAATTTTTAGATCTGTTTCATTTTCTAAAAGAGATTTATATATTTTAAATTTCTCAAATGCTTCTGATTTTTCTTTTAAAAAGAAAAACCAAGTCAGTATTGTGTAATCATAAACAATCAACATAAAATAATGTTCACTATAAGTTTTTATGGTTCTGGTAGGTCCACATAGATCTGTGTGAATACGATCTAATGATTTAGTTTTGGAATGCGTTTTTTTTTAAACCTAACTCTTCTTTGCTTTCCTATTTGACAATGTTTACAAATAAGATATGAAGGTTTAATCACTTTTGGTAGGTCCCTAACTTCTTCTTTTTCGTTGGATTTAATCAAGTTGTGAAATCTTAAATGTCCCAACCTTCTATTCCATAGCCAAATTTCATCTACTTGGCTTAAGCAACATTTTTCTTCTTCTTCTATATCGAGGATGTACACATTACTAGATGTTCTTGGTGCCACTACCACTAGCTTTCCAATGTCCTTTTTCTGATTTCACATTCCCGAGAATCAAAAGTAAGTATGTGACCTTGATCATAAGTCTGACTTACACTTAGAATATTTGGTTTGATATTTTCTACCAAAATTACATCTTCTGCTTTGGTTTTATTATTTTCTAAACTAGTAGTGCCTTTTCCTAGTATCTTGGCTAACATATTATCTCCATAAGTTACTTTTCCTTTTCATTTCTTATTTAACTTGAGAAATTTACTTTGATCTCCAGTCAATGGATGATCTTAGGGGATAAATTTCTCTCATGGGCTAATTTTCTATGGTTTTTCCAAAAACAATATTAGCTATTATAAAAATGATTCGCCTAAATTCTATAGGATAAAATTATTTTACCTTAAAAATCACCAAAATTTTATAAAAAGTATATAAAATTTTTATAAATTTTAATATTTTTACAAAAATATCGCCAAACATTTATAGTTGGCATATGAAGGATTAGTAAGATTCGCCAAGGTTTATACATTTTAAAACACATTTCCATCCTTAAAATCATCCCTGCGACAGTCATGTGTTTGGAACATCCATTGTCTATATACTACTAAAGTTCTTGATTTCTTGCATATAATGCTACATTGCACTCTCTTTTTCGTTTTCCTCCATTCTTTTTTATTGTGGGGAATATTTGTCTTTTTATCATATTTTGGCAATCTACAATCACTTGTTTTATCACCATAGCTGTTGAATTTTTGGCATTCACTATTGAAATCTTGCAAAGGAGAAAATGAGTTATAGTTTCTCTTTTCTTCATTGTACTTGTTGTTCTTATCTCTTTGGACATTTCTATTATTGTATTGTCCATAATCTTTGCAATGTACTACCTTATGTCCAAAATTATTGCACAAGTAGCAATATCCAATAAATAAATATTTAGGGGTATTTCTTCTAATGAATTTCTTTTGGTCATCTTTTACTCTAGTGGAGAGTGTTGATTTTTGTTTATGTGTAATTTTTTTCAATAGTGTCATCTTTTCCTCATTATCTTCTTTTCTAAATGCGTTTTTTAGACCGTGTGCATAGTAATTTGTTTCTTAATAGATCCTTGTGATAAAAAGGTTGAATTTTGAGTGTATCCAAAACCAATCTTATTGTTTGGTGACCTTTGACTACTGATAATTTCACTCAATATATTTGAACTATTTTCAAATTGTGATCCCTTCTTTACTTTCTCAATTTCATTTTTTAGTAGCTTAATCTCAGCTTCTAGTTTCTCACATTCTTGGTTTTTATCATTAAGTTGTTGTAAAATGACTTCTTCAGTTTTATTAGCTTCCTGGAGCTAAGACTTCAAATAATTGATGGTCTATTATGACTCCTTGATGGATTTGGAAACTTTCCTCTCTCTTGATTTAGTAGCTTCTTTAATCTCTAGAAGCTCTCTTCTTACTACCCTGTTTTGTTTTTTATTTTTTCCTAGTTCTTCAATTACACTAAGGATTTCTTCTTCAAAGTTCCCTTCTTCTTCATCTTATGAATGTTTATCATCTTGAGTTTTAATTCCCATAAACAAAAGATATGAATTTTCATCTTCACTCATGTTTGAAGAGTTACTGTCTTCTTTAGAGTAGAAGTTTTTCTTTTTCTTATAAAATTTCTTGTTGGATTTTTTTTTTTGGTTGTGAACTTCTTCATTATTTTCCTCCTGCTTGGGATAGGGATATTTGTTAGCAAAGTGTCCAATTTTGCCACAATTGAAACATTTGAAAGGTAATTTTCCTTTATATTTTCCAAATCCTTTTGGGATTTTCTTTATAAAGTTGGCCTCTTCTGCATCTGATATATCTGATAACTTATCATTGGTATTTTTCTCCTACCTCATGTTTGTATTAGATGATTTAAAGGTTGTTTCATCTTTTGTTGATTTATCATTTCTTGTTCTCATTTCATATGCTATAAAAATTCCATGAAGTTGATCAACTGTGAGTGTGATTACATCAGATCTATCTTCAAATATAGAAATATTTGCATCATATCTCATAGGTAATGACCTTAATATTTTTTGCACAATAGGTTTATCTATAATTTCTTATCCTACCACTTTGATTGAGTTAACCACTTCATATACCCTATGAAAATACTCATCAATATTTTATTCTTTTTCATTTTCATATTTTCAAGCCGTGTTTTATAGGTCTGTAGTTGTATTCCTTGACTTTGTCATATCCTTCATATACAACCTCCAAAATTTCCTATATTTATTTGGATAATTTACAATGCATAACCTTCACACATATAGAATTAGTCAACCCTCCAAGAATTCCATTAACTGCTCTTTAGTTTTCATTACATTTTTTCTTTCCTGCATTATCTTTGGGAGGAGCAGTTGGTGCAGTGTAACCATATACAACAGATTGCCAGATATCAAAACCAAGAGCCAAAAGGAATTTTTTCATTCGTATTTTCCATAGAGCATAGCCTCCTCCATTGAACAATGGTGCTTTGTTGTTAGACATTCCCTCTTGTTGATCCATATTCAAGATCTACCTTCCATTTGTTAGACTGTGATGAAGGCACCTGGTTTTATACCAATTGTTGGAATACTAAGAGGGGGGGGGTGAATAAATATTACCCCTTCTTCACAATTAACATTTACTTTTTATATTTTATTGATCACCACAATAAAAAAACAACGAATTGTATGAAAAATAAATTATATAAATATATTTAACACCAATTAAAAGGTTTTATAAATAATAGTGAAAGACACCAATCCTCTTTAGAGAACCAACTCCAGGATACACAGATCGCCTTCTTCATGGCACCAACCCTAGGAAGCACCAAATCCCTTGTCTTTCAGGAACCAACCCTAGGAAGCACCAATTCCTTGTATTTAGGGCACCAAGCCTAGGAATAACCAACTCCCTTGTCTTTTACAATTTGCTTAGTAAGGATATGAATCCTTTGCATGCTCCTCCCTTCCACCCTCACTTCATAAGAACTAACAATTCTTCTTCTTGGACTCTGCTTCTGTTTTGATCTTCTTATTTGGACTATAAAGACACTTTATTCTCACCACTCTTTTTCATTTATATACTCTTCCAACTAATGTCAGTTATGAAACATTGTGTCCCTTTGTTTGGACCATATCACCTCTTCATTAACAATAATCTCATTTATTATTTTTCTTTATTCAAATATTTATGGAGAAGCCTTTTCAATTTAATGAAAATGCTTTTAATTAATCGATCACATGTATGGATCGATTTCATTTAACTTAATTTCATGTATTTGCAAATATTTGCAGAATTCAAATTCTGTAGAGGCGCTTTCCTTCAAACCATTTACATGTGACCATAGGCATAGAGCCACAGGCTTATTAATTTAAGTGCTACCTCTTATTTCACCCTTTTCCTTTTAGCTCCCATATGTCCAGTTCTGGGACCGTGTGGTAGCGGGAAAAACCCCCCTATGACTACACCAGGGTTTATAATGTAGGCAGATCAATAACCGTTTAAAACTCTCCTTATTCTCTAACTACCCCAAACATACCCTAGATTTATGCAAGAAAGAAAAATGAGAAGGATCAGGTAATTGTACCTTTACTTCGCGTTTGGTGATGATCCTCTCGTGCTCGATGTCTTCACTGACTGCAAACCTCCTCCCAAGGCTATCCTGCATTCAAAGACAAACAAACATAAAGCCACAAGCATACATTTCATACATAAATAAGGGCTATATGTTAGAATAAAAACATAAAAACAAATGCAAACATTTGACACATCATGTTTTGGGATAGGAAAGTACTTATTTTATTGATAATACAATCATCACTTACAACCAAAGTCAGCTACTACTCCACGAAACTGGTCCAGGCTCCTCTTAACCAAGATCCAAGTGAACCTCTAATAAGACTCTCCTCTAAACCTTCTTCTTGGGAAGTATAATGGGTTTATGATGGAGGAAGGAAGACAAATGGGAATTGTGAGGAAATTCTCACAAAAGGGCTGCAAATGCTTGGGGCAAGGAGGGGATGTGAAATGGGAAGAGCTTCATTGTTCTTATGTCTATATTTGGAATGAGACCCCAACACATCCTTTTTATATGAAAAAAATATGGTTATTCGGTTGGGTGACGGTCTATAGGTGGTGGATTAGTTGGGAAACTACCCAATAGCCCATAATCTCAATGAATTCCTTGTAATTTTTTAATTTTTGCAAGTTTTGCAAGTATACACAGGATGTAGTGGTGTAACATGTGTACGTACATGGGCTATAGTGGTGCAAAAATCATATGTGTATGGGTAGTATTGGTGCAGGGCACACATATCTTCAAAAAATGAGTTTTTTAGAAGAGCAAATCAGTGAAGGCTTGGAAAAAATTGCATGTAAGAGGACTAACTGCCAAGTATGCATATGTAGATAAATTTAGGGTTATAACAGATGCCCCTTAATGTGTGAGGTCATAAGAGCATCTGATGGCTAAAATACATTACAAAATCTTCACCAATGTACAAAACGAGTGGGCCTAGAACTAGAGTTCGGGAGGTGCCATAAAAAAGCATAACAATTGTCTCTCCGGGCATACCCATGCTTAAGATGAAATAAATCATGGCTTCCAATCAAATACACTACAAATGCATGTAATATAACTATATAAATTGTATTCGCAAGCAATACACAATGGATCTATATATCAAAATCAAAGATATACAAGTATAGTATCCATCTACAAGAAGCCAATAACTCTTGATGGCTTGAGATGAGGTCTTTAGATATCGAGCAAAAAATTAAGGATATTCAATACTCAAGTAGGATTACAATGTGAGTGTATGAATTCACTACCATAGTTCTTTGACGACTCATCGTGAAAATACAAGAGGATCTCGATGATCAGACAAAAAACTTCATTGATTTCGAACAAGGACTTGATTGGACTTTTGAGAAGGCTGGGCATGAGGGAAAGAGACAAACTGTAGAAAGGATGACTCAGGCTGGGTGAAACATCCCTTGGACAAGAGCACGAAAGATGATCAGACTCAGGAAGCATGACATTGAGATAAGTTCACGATGCAGGAGGCAACAAAAAATATCCATGTGTTTGGAAAAGTAACCAAAAGGAGGAGGACACAACTCTATGTAGCGATAAAATGTTCCTAAGGTCATATTAGATCCCAAATATTGATGAACAAATGGAAGGATGTGCTTTTTCCAAGGGTGACTCATTGTGCTTCCAAAAAATAATATATATTTCCCGTCCCCTCTTTTTGGGTTTTTTTTTATTTTTTTGTCTTTTTAAATTTTTGTATAGAGCTTGAAAAGGAATAAAAGAATGCTACATTACATCAGAGGAATGAGTGTCACAAACATACTAGTTACAGGTGCAAGGAACACACTAATGCTCAGTGCAAGGAGCCATGTGCAGGAAAAGGACACTCAGGGAAAATTCCTCCATGGGTCAAAGTGTCAAGTCGCAAAGGCAAAGTGCTACAAGTCTTGTGTATAAGGCATGCTTCAAACATTCGGTTGAGAGAAAAATGGAGCCTCTATTAGGCCAAAGATGAAGAGATGAAAATGTGATTAGTAAGAGACATTGAAACCCCCTTCAATGTAGTTTTTAATGAGCCTATACAAGGTAATCTCAATAGTTTTTTCATGTTTAGAGAGTCTGAAAAAACATAAAAGAAGACTCCACTCAAGTACCTTTTTCAGAAATAGTGTAGTCAGTTCAAAAAAGGGGTAAAATAGCACCAGAAATATGTCTATTCAAAACTATTTTAACGAGTGTGACACAGACAAGATCTCTTCGCAATCTTTTCAATTTTAAGGAGTTTGAAAAGAGCTTAACTATGGACTCACAACCTTTTTCTAGATTTAGTCTCCTTAGCCCGAAAAAGTATAAAATTTACTGAGGAGAACTCTCCCGGTGAGACGAATCTCCCGAGGTGTACCTTTCTCCTCCATAATATATTGGTTAGAAAAAGGGGTAAAATCATGCCAATAGATTTTCTTCTGGACCAATTTAACGAGTGTGAAGGAACAAGGTCACTCGACAATATTTTCAATTTTAGGGAGTCTGAAAAGAGCTTAACTATGGACTCCGTGGGGGTTCCTTTTTTGTGAGTAATCTCCAAGGCCCGAGAAAGGTGATAAACAAAAACCAAGGAGAATTTTACATTTTCATAAATTTAGTCCTTCAGTCCTGAAAAAGGTTTAAACTTATACCCGAGAATACTCTTCTAGCGAACCGAAGCTCCTAGAGTATAGCTTTGTTTGTAAAATTGACCATCTAGATCGAAAAAGGGGTAAACCACCGTCAGAGAGACGTGCCTTCAATTTTGAGTTTGGTGAGCGTGAAGGACAACAATATCTCTCGATAATATTTTCATGTTTAAACAGTCTGAAAAGGGCTTAAAGAAGACTCCAAGAGGTTACTTTTCTCAGTTAATCCAAACAAGATTGAAAAGCATAAATATAGTCCCGTCAGATGTTGCTTTCATATTTCAAAGCGAGCTTGAAAGACAACAAAGTATGCTCATTTTTTGGAGTCCCAAGCATGAGGCCAAGAGTGATGATGCATCATACTAATGGGGCTCAATCTCATAATCATGACAGGACTAACAAGGACTCCCGATCCTAAAGTCATTGGAGACATCATGGATGCCAAAAGTAATAAGGATCTATCTAGGGAATCCATGTAAAGGTAGGCTCTACCACCTAATCAAGACACTTCTTAAAAAAACAATGATGGTTTCATGTCGCACTTCAGTGGGATCGATCCTATGGAAAGCAAGAAAATACAATGAGATGCAAAAAGTGGAGGTGGAATACTAACTTATATGCAAACATTTGGAAAACAATGACTTTTACCAAAGGACCTTTAGAAGTGACCCATCTCCCAAAAAAGTTACCAAACCAAAAGAAACGTACATCGTAACATCCACTAAGAAACTAAAGAACCACATTAAATGATTTTCAAGCCATTAAAAACGACAAAAGGGTTTAAAAAAGTGGCAAAAGGGCCAAAAAAGTGTATAAATAGAAGCTAACAACTCATTTTCACCATTGCAATTTGAAAATTAACCAAAAGGTAAAAAGGACCCCTTTGCTAAAAGAGTTGATTCTGGGATCTTCAGAGGATGAAATGAACTTCTGCTTGGACCAAGTAAGTATAAATGTATCCCTCTTGCATTTATATTCTTCAATTATGCATTTTTTTTAGTTTTTTGGGGGGCACTCTCTCCTAAAAAAGGGCATACCTACGCGTATGCGGGCTGTCCAAGGACAACCCACATACATCCGAGGGAATAAAACAGTCTGCCCATGAATGTATTGTACTGTGTCCAAAACAACCCGTGTACACCCTCAAAAACATATAAAAATAAAATATGTAAGAGTTAACTCCCCATTGAACTTGTCATGTAACAGGATTTATGTCCATTTGAGGGAGAGGGAACATGAGGATATTGATATCTTGGTTGCTAAGGACCTTGCTACCATTTCCACATTAAAACAATGCAGGATACATAAGTTCTACCAGTGTCCACTTATGAGGGAAAAACCTAGACTTCTGAATTCCCTGTCCCTGGCACCCAAACGCATAGGTGTTCATGATTGAGGGGTATTCGTTGACTCCAACGACTGAGGATTTTTACTTCTTTACTGGCCTCTCGAGGAGAGGGTAACCAGTCAACCTGCACACATTTCCTCTTGGGCCCTTCAACATCGCCGACTACATTGGGATGCACTGTGAGGCAGACACTAAGAAATTAGGTTCTCAAGTGCCCATCAACAAGATCACCAACCTTTCACTGAAGGTGATCCTACTGCTCATTGGGATGATCACTAGATCCACAACCGTATACCAATATTCTTGGGTGCACATGTATTGTGCTATATAGTGCCTTGATGCACATATTTTTGACTTGATCACGACCATGTTTACTTTCATGAAGAGGCAGCTTATAGATTGACGTGAGCGTAGCAACAAGAACTTTCGTTTCGGTACCTTTCTGTGCTCATTCTTATTTTAGAGGGTACTAGGCCTAAGTCCGAGAGAGATAGTGCAGGGGCATGTGGCCTCCTTCCCTAGCGGTATGTAGATGGGAAAGATTTTTGCCATGAAAGGGGGGAGGAAGGACCATAGAGGCCTTTGATGACATCTTCTTTGACTGGTGGAAACAATAGATTCCAGCGATAGAGGACTACCCCTACGTTGGAATCAAATTTTCTAGAGATCCAGACATGCCCGTACCTCCTGGAGAGGAGAGAGGAGAGATATGTATGTGTGTTTTTAAAGTTATTTATTTTTTAGTTTCTTTTATATATATCATTTTTATGTGTATCATAGTATCTGACAACTATGTATATATTATGTACAGATGTGGGACCTGTGCACCCGACAAACTTCTTGAGGATTAGGTGACGTCCTTGACCAGAGGCAGTACCAACAACAGTAGGTGGACCAACAACTGCAGGGGGACCTCTAGCCGAAGAGGCTGAGAGAGTTTTGAGAAGGGTGGAGCGGAACCTCACCGCACTCACTTGTGTAGTTCCCATGGCCAATATCGAGGATCTCCCGCCATCCATGCAACCTCATGTAGTTGGGGTGCCACGAACTTTGGTCCAACTTTTCCAGTGTTTGGAAAATGTTGTCATTCACTATGGCAGGGCCAATAGGCCCCGAACTTAGATAGGATGAACTCAATGTGTGTTGAGGGCACTCTTTTTGTATATTTTTTAGAGCATAAGCCCCGTGATGTATACCAGATTATTATTTTTTAGGAATTCGTGCCCACCTATGTACTCTAAGAATTTTGATATATATATATATATATATATATATATATATATTTACATATTTTTTATGTCTTATGGATCACATTTCTTTACAAATATATGTACATGTGTATGTGTGTGCTTCTTTTTATGTGTGTGCAATATGCCAATCAAATACTTGATTAGCTAGAGTATCTGTCATTTGATTCAATCTCCTAGGAACATGGATATATGTAATGTAATCAAAGGCACGTTCTAAGAGACATACCCTAAGTAATCGTCAGTGTAAAGTAGGATCATAAATGCGGTAAACCCCATTTAACTGGGACACAACCAACTGAGCATATAAGTAGACCTGGAGGTGAGAGATACCATGTGACAAATCGTCATGAAACAACTCTATTACTGCGCTATACTCGACGACATTTTTTGTAGCTTCACCTAGACAAATACCTACAGAAGATAGAAACTAGCCTTGAGGCGTGAAAATCACCCAAGTTGCGGAATCAATCCTCTGAGTGTGTCAGCTAGTGTCATCTGTGAACCCAAATAAAACCTATGACTCACTTGACATCTACCTCAATAAAAAAGATGACATAAATAACGACACATACATAAAACAAAAAGATATAAAACAATTGTATAAGAACTATACATATGTACAAGAAGTCACCCAAGGCGACCAACCTACGAGTAATACTTCTTGAGGTAGAGCCCATTTCTAGGTTCTGCCAAAGCATTTCCCTCAAATTCAAACAGACGATAAGCACCGTTATTTAAGACCTCTTTCAAAATGAGAGGTCCGAACCACATGGGTTTGAAGTTGCTTGTGTTGGACAACTGAGAGGGGGGGGGGTGAATCAGTTGTTACCGTGCTTAAACAATTATGCTTCTTTTAAACTCTTTGCAGAAACACTGAATGATGATCAAAATAATGCAGGGAAATAAACAATGGCACTTTCATCATCATTCACATATATGAGAAACACAGAGACATATATTTCCCGAGGAAACTCAATCAGGGTAAAAACCTCCTTTTCTTTATATGATAAGTAATAGTTACATTCTTTACATTATCATACATATGAGCACCAACTCATAATGAGGCTACAACCTCAGTTTTGCAAGCTACAACTTCCTGAGAGCACCAACTCTCTGTTTTCTCTAGCACCCACTAGAAAGAAGCACCAACTCCCTGGTTTCTCTAGCACGAACTAGAAGGAAGCACCAACTCCATGGTTTCTCTAGAACCAACTAGACGGAAGCACCAAATCCCTGTGTTCAAGCACCCACTTGAACCTTTGAGGACACCAGTCCTCCCTAGCACCTCCCAACCACCCTGAAAAATATAAATCTTTGCTACTGAAACTTATTACAGTGATATCATGTTCAACAATGGCTTACCAGACTCATCACTGTTCTCTTTCATTTTGTTGCTCTTTCTGCCTCACTGCCTTCCTGCACACATGACTTGTGTTGTCTGTTATTCCGTTGTTTATGCTTTGTGTGCCATGTCCATTCACTGCACAATTCCTCTTCTGTTCAATTCAGTTGCTGCACTCTCCTCCTTATTCACACATGAATCACCTTCAACAACAATAACCACAACAACTCCAACAGCAACAACAACACTTCTCTTCTCTGCACCGTGCATATATATAGATTTTGTGCATATTGTGCATGCAATATTCTCCATTCCTCTACATTCTCATACCGCACCAATCTCCTCCGCATCTCAAGTGCTCTGCGTGATCATCATCACGACTCTTCAACTTCTCTGGAAGTTCAATCCCTGTGTCTATCATCACTAGGTGTTAAGCTGAGATTCCTTTTTCTCTCTGGCAGTTGAGACTCTTTGTCTTCTCTGTTATAGTGGAGCTCATCCTTTCTGTTTTAGCTACAAGCTCAAACCCTTATCCAACTGTCAATTTCCTCCACGAATCGTCTTCATTCCACTGGCAGATTCCATGTGACTCTTCATCTCCTCTGGAAATCACACCGAAGTCTCTTTGCATCCTCTAGTAGAAACCATCAATGGTTTCTAGCAGTTTCACTGTGTCGTGCAACAGTAGCCCTCTGATCTTGTTCAAATTCACCTACACCGTTGGATTGATTCCATGGGATCTTGCATTTATTTCGGCATTTCGACATTCGGAAATTCTGTGCTGAGTGTCTCGACACTTCATTTCACGATCTTTGAAGTTATGATACAAAACTTTTCTACACTAGCTCCTTCCCCAATATGGCTATGGTCATAACCAAGCGCTTATGCTTAAAGTGATTTTCACGAATTCTCGTTTCGTGAATCTAGAGATGACGCATCTCGACTCTCCAAGTTTTGATCTCCGAAACCCCGAAACAGAGCTTATCTGGACTGACTCCTTCCCTTCTTGTGACCAAGGGCTATGGCCACAACCTTATGCATAAGGCGCTTTCGCGATTTCTCATTTCACTGTTCCTAAGATGGAGATTCCCGTCACTCCAAGTTGCGATAGGCGAGACTCCGAGATGGAGCTCAGATCAACGGTCCTCGTTATTGGTGATCTGATGGTCCTGATCTTTTCGTGATCTCGCATCTCGTTGATCCTTAGATGGAGATTCTCGTCACTCCAAGTCGCGATAGGCGAGACTC
>ML791329.1:128512-141204 GCA_009831015.1 Picea engelmannii
TTCTCTTTCTACCTCACTGCCTTCCTACACACATGACTTGCGCTGTCTGTTCTTCCACTGTTTATGCTCTGTGTGCCATGTCCATTCACTGCACAGTTCCTCTTCTGTTCAATTCAGCTACTGCACTCTCCTCCTTCTTCACACATGAATCACCTTCAACAACAATAACCACAGCAACTCCAACAGCAACAACAACACTTCTCTTCTCTGCACCGTGTATATATAGCTTCTGTGCATCTTGTGCATGCAATATTTGCCATTCCTCTGCATGCTCATACCGCGCCAATCTCCTCCACATATCAAGTACTCTGCGTGATCATCATCGCGACTCTTCAACTTCTCTGGCAGTTCAACCCCTGTGTCTATCATCACTAGATGTTAAGCCGAGATTCCTTTTTCTCTCTAGCAGTTGAGACTCTTTGTCTTCTCTGTTACAGTCAAGCTCATCCTTTCTGTTTTAGTTACGAGCTTAAACCCTTATTCAGCTGTCAATTTCCTCCACGAATCGTCTTCATTCCACTGGCAGATTCCGTGTGACTCTTCAGCTCCTCTGGAAATCACACCGAAGTCTCTTTGCATCCTCTGGTAGAAACCATCAATGGTTTCTAGCAGTTTCATTGTGTTGTGCAAAAGTATCCCTCCGATCTTGTTCAAATTCACTAGCACCGTTGGATTGATTCCATGGGATCTTGCATTTATTTCGGCATTTGGGCATTCGACAATTCTGTGCTGAGTGTCTCGACACTTCATTTCATGATCTCCGAAGTTCTGATACATAACTTTTCTACACTAGATCCTTCCTCAATATGGCTATGGTCATAACCAAGTGCTTATGCTTAAAGTCATTTTCACGAATTCACATTTCGTGAATCTAGAGATGAGGTATATTGACTCTCCAGGTCATGATCTCTGAAACCCCGAAACAGACCGTATCTGGACTGACTCCTTCCCTTCTTATGAACAAGGGGTGTGGCCACAACCTTATGCATAAGGTGCTTTCACGATTTCTCATTTCGCTGTTCGTAAGATGGAGATTCTCGTCACTCCAAGTCGCGATAGGCGAGACTCCGAGATGGAGCTCAGATCAACGGTCCTCGTTCTTAGTGATATGACGGTCTTGATATTTTCATGATCTCACATATCGTTGTTCCTTAGATGGAGATTCTTGTCACTCCAAGTCGCGATAGGTGAGACTCTGAGATGGAGCTCAGATCAACGGTCCTCGTTCTTGGTGATCTGATGGTCCTGATCTCTTCGTGAATTCACATCTCGCAATTCCTGTGGTGAAGGGTCTCATCACTCCAAGTCACGATAGCCGAGACTTTGAGATAGAGTCGGATCAACGGTTAATATCAAACCTTGATCTGATGGCTAAGATCAACCCCATTCCTTTGACTTCCCAATCAATGACATGACGATCTTTCGCCACATGTCCTATGGACCCAATGGTTCATATCTTGTTGTGATTTCAACACTTCATAAGCCTTCTTCATGCTTGATCAACGGTCCACATTCCTTGGTGATCTGATGGTCAATATCTTTTTGTGAATTCGCATATCACGATTTTGACATTCCTGTGGTGAATGTTCTTGATGCTTCCAACTCCTGATCCATGAAACTCCGAAAGGGTGTAAACCTGCTAACGTCACACATGTTGAATACCTGCCATGTGTCACCTTGATTCGTGACTTACATGTGCTTGAAATGTTGAATCAGTCTGACACTTGTCATTACCTGGTTGTGCCATGTGTTCCTAGCTGACGTGGTTTCCTGATGTGAGTCGGATCGATGGTCCAGATCTTATCTTTATCTGACGGCTATGACTAAATCGTAATATTGCATATCGCGATTTTGTGATTCCTGATGTTAATAATCTTTGACATGTTTAACTCGCGATCCTCGAAACTCCGACATGGAATGGGATCAATGGTTTAGATTCAACCTCGATCTGACAGCTCAGATTAAGTCACGATTTTGCATATCGCGATTACGCCCACTTCTACTTGTTATACTTTAAAAGATGTGCAAGTTCTCCTTGATCCAGCGATGGTCGGGTCCTGTGCTTGGATCTAACGTATGAGATCTGTCCTCCTGTTCAGCACTCGAAATGCTTCTCGGGCCTTTGATCATTTCATCAATGTTGCGTTGCCTTCGATCATTCTATCTTCCTGGACTTATCTTCTATTTTCCTGTTGATCATTGTTGCTGTACTCGAGCCATCATCAGTGTTGTACTTGCCATCAATGAAAAGCATATGCTGCCTGTTAAACATTTTCCAACAGTTTTCCCCTAGGGGATCCTTATGTTGGTCGTAGACTAGGACAAGGTCACCTTAAGAGAAAATCCAAGGACGAACAGACCAATCATATTGAAACTTGACTCATTGTTTGTGAGCCTCGTTGGCCAAGGCTACATCACGACATTGCTCATCGAGTTTCTCGAGATATAATAATCGTTTCTCAAGCGGTGAAGTGTTTGGCAATAACTCTACTGCCAACTTTAAAGACAGGATTTGACACTCTATAGGCAAGACTACTTCTATCCCATAAACGAGTTGAAAAGGTGAGAAACCGGTGACAGTCTATATAGATGTTTGGTAGGCCCATAACGTTGATTACAACATTAAATGGAAACTTGACTTGGAAGAATTGATCATTCGTTGTAGAATAGTATTGAGGGACTTATTCACAACTTCCACCTCACCATTCACTTGTGGGTAGTAGGTTGATGAATGCTCTTGCCTTAACCCAAGATTTGATGTTAACTCGGACATCATTTTTTTCTGGAAGTGACTGCCATGGTCAGTGGCAATCTCCTTCAGGATGCCGAACCTAGATATTATTTGGTTAAAAATGAAGAGAGATGTGGTTTTTCCATCACTATTAAACATTGGCATAGACTCGACCCACTTTATGAAGTATTCTACTACTACAATGATATAATGATGCCCCCTGGCTGAATCCGGGTGGCATGTAGTAAAATCAATCCACCACTTAGTGAAGGGACCAACAATGATGACAGGAAAAATGGGAGAGGGGTGTGCCCTCATCTTCCAAGAGAAGATCTGACATGGGTGCCACTTCTTGACCGACTCAACGTAATATTTGATTAACGTAGGCCAAAATTAACCGGCTTGTGGAATCTTTTGGGATGTTGCCAACCTAGACAAATGACCACCACATGATCCAGTTTGGTAGTAATTAATAATGCGTTCCTCTTCCTCGTGTATAAGGCACCGTTGAAGAACACAATATACACCTTGACAATACAAAGTGTCATCAAGTATAAGATAGTTTCATGCCTGATGGAGAATTCGTCAACGCTTATCACGAGAAGCAGAAGCACAACACTTCAAAGTATGGATATAGACTAGTATATCTCCATACCAAGGGTCCAAAGATGTGATCAGAAAAATATCTCCTTTAATAGGTGATTATTCGGGTGTGACATCACCTGATTCAATCGAAATTTCCAAAATGAGTTTCGCAAATACCAATGATTTTTTGGATTTCGCGGAAACAAAATCCAAGTCAAATTCTTGGAGGATTAGAATCCATCTACTGATGTTTCCGCCAATGACGCGTCATGTCAAGACATATTGAAATGGATTCACAACGACAACGACGATGGTCTTGCGAATAAGGATATAATGACAGAACCATTGGACAACATGCACTGCTTCAAATGCAAGCTTCTCAACATGGGAATAGTTGAGTTCCGGACCAAACAGGCCTCGACTCAGGTAATAAATCACATGATCTTAAAGAATATTATCCTCTTGAACCAATACTATACTGATGTTCGACTCTGCAGCAACAAAGTACAATAAGAAATCTTTATTATAATTGGAAAGCCGAAGTAGAGGGGTAGTCATAAGGGAGAATTTCAATTCTTCGAAAGAGAATTGAGCGTCTTCGTTCCAACAGAAAGGGACTCCCTTATTCAATAAACGCTTGAACCCTTTAGTGATCTCAGCATAGTTTGCAATAAAATTCCAAAGAAAGTTTTCTTTCCCCTGTAAGCTCTAAAGATGGGGGACTATGCATAGGGGAGGTGACTAAAATATCACCTCAACCTTTAGAGGATAGACCATGATGCCTATTTTCAAAACTATGAAACCTAAAAGATGAACCAACGTCATGCATCAACTGCATTTGTTAGGATTCAATATAATCCAATAGTAGCGACATTGTTCTAAGATTAGTCGGAGGTGCGCGAGATGTTCATCTCTCTTGCGAGATCATGATGCTAGATCATCGAGATAATCCCTGACTATATGTATAAGATCATGGAAAGAAAAATACATGGCCCACTAAAAATTCACTACAACATTCTTTAGGCCAAAAGGCATATTACAATAAGAAAATGTGCCCCACGGACATACAAAAGTTGTTTTATGTTGGTCTTCGGGTTTGATCTGAATCTAGTTATATCCTGAAAAACCATCCATGAATGAAAAGACCTCACAGTCTGTGTATTCATCGACAATATGATCAATGAAAGGGGTGGGGAAATTATCCTTTACACAGTCCTTATTCAAGTCCCAAAATTCTATGCACACACGAATCATACCATGTTTTTGGTTAATCGAAATGGGATTTGACACCCATTGCATCAATTGTACAGGGTAGATGAAACCAACTTTAAGCAACTTCTCTACTTTAGCCTTAATAGTTGTCACTTTTCGAGGATTTACTGGGTAAAGATTCTATTGGATTAGCTTGGCGTCGGGATAATTTGTTATCTCATGTTCGACGATTCTTAAATCAATTCCTGGAATTTCCTTGTGAGAATAGGAAAAAACGTCGCAGAATTCTTTAAATAAATATGTATAGATTCAAATCTCCTTAGGGGAGCAGTCTTCTTTGATGAAAACATTCTCGATGAAGCTAGGGGTTTTGGAGATATCTATAGGTATCATTTCAACAACACTTTCCATATTAACCTCAGCATAAACTGCATGCATAGCCAGAGGATTAATAGGACAAGACCTGTCTCCAGTCATAGTCAACATGAATTCACCTGCCTCTATTCTTCTTAAATCTGGGAGGAAATATGATCTATGATGGAGATCATCCCAGGGTCTTTTCGGACCAGTCAATGCCTCAAGAATCACCTCATCTAAGGGCAAGACCAAGTCTAAAGAATCAGTATTGGAAAGGGAACCTTAAGCCTAAATAGGCTCGAGAAATGGATCTAACTCCTGTACGAGAATCATATCAGGGTCGACCAAATATTGTTGGAGAATACTGTATGCAACTTCTGCCATGGGCAAGGGCATGGCCATGCCTGGATTCCATGTCCCTTCCATGGAAGTCGATGGGGAAGGAAGAGTCCACAAATCATTAAAGTAAGTCATTCAGAATGATGACACTTGAAAATTTTTAATGCTAGGCTGGTTGGGGGAAGCCGATATAAACTTGACATCGCCAGAAGGAGGCGGGTAATTGAAAGTACCCATCAAAGGTGGGCACAAAACAACTCCCACATTAACAATTCCGAATCGAGGGTTATAAATAATTGGGACTATGGATGCCCCCGATGAAGGGTCACGTCGGGAGAAGGATGATTGGTCAATGGTTACGATTTGACCCTTGTGTGGAAACAAAAAGACCCAAAAAAATGTGGCAACTACTGTATGCATTGCATAGGTCCAACTCCTTCCTAACAGAAGGTTGTATTCGAGAGGCACATCAACCAATTCAACCTCGACGCACATGGTCTTCCCTCTTAAATGCACAGGGAAAGAAGGAATGATTCCATGTGTTTTGAAAGAATGACCGTCAAAAGAAGTAAGTAGAGTAGGTGACAGAGACAAAACAGGTTGGCCAATGGCCTTCCAACATGCCAACGACATCACGCAGGTGGAGCACCCTCATCAACCACCATATGAAAGATATTCTGATTAAAATATTTTGTGGGGTGAGCCACTACTATCTGAATTGCAATGTGGTAAGGGAGATGAGGTTTCAATTCGGTCGTATCAAGCATGATTGTTCCCAGATTACAAGTCTCGGAAGATCCCAAAGCATACAACAAAGCCTTTCTCTATGAAGTGCATCTCTGGGGGACCTCCAAAGAGGACTTTGCATAAGGGGTTTCTGACAAATCCTTCGCCACAGAGTAGTTCTGGGCGGCCCTCATGTTTAGATTATGAGGATATTTCTTGAACACTCATTTCAGGATGCATGTCATTGTTTCTCCCAATGTCTTCTTGATTTGGAGAGGAACTATTGGTTTTGTGGCTTCTTTACCCTTTTCGGTAGATTCGGTCATTCTGTAATCATGTGTCATGGTCGCTATATAAGCATTACCTTTCATCATTTAAACGTTCATGGCTGAGGGATTACTATAAGACGTGGGGGGTCCCTAACTACCCCATCCGTGCTCAAAGAGGCTTGAGTCATATTTTTCCCATGTGGAAATGGGTTCATTAACACAACGGGTTGTTGCTGCACCAATAAGTTTTGGGCCTTTGCAAGTCAAGGGAACAGGTGATTCGGATGGTCCTCCATGAAAAGGTTACATAGATACTTCAACTTTCTCTTCTCTGTGTTTCCCCCACCAACATTGTTGTTGGATTTCTTATATCCCTTACCCTTCTTGTTTCGTTTCTTTTTATTCCCTTCAGGCTACTAGTTGGCCTTTGGTTTCGTCAATTCCACACTGCGTACATCCGATGTTTGGGTAGGGGGAACAATCGAACTAGAGGTCTGGATGGACATTGTCTATTGTATCGACAATTTTTACAATTTATTTGACAGCTGATCAATGGAATTTTCTTGTTATGAACCAACTATACCATCGACATGTGGTCTAGATTTTTGTCTAGCCTTGTCAAGGATGGACTGTGGTGCATCTGGAAAAATCTCATAGAGTAAGCCAGATGGAGAGTATATCAGTTCATGTTGTTGTGCTCTCATTATATCCTCCTCATATGAAAACACTCATGATGCTGCAACATCCTTGGTAATTGAGGTACCAAATACTTCAGAAACCACTCCAGCAAGAAAGTCGGTGGGACCTGTACCTTAATCAAACTCTTCCAACGCTGCCATTCTCGGATGTGATCCGAGATATGATTGGCCTTATTCTACTCAAATTTAGCGAGCAATTCAGTGCCGACATCATATCTCACGGGTAGTTGGAAATGGTTCAGGAAAACCATCGCCAAATTGCTAAAGTAAGAATATCTTGAGTGGTCAATATCGATGTACCATTTCACGGCACCCCCAATAATAATGCGTTGAAACAGGCGCAACCATACGAATTTGTATCACAACGAGTTTGACGAGCATCATAGGTGGACATTTGTCATGTGATCACCCGGGTCTTCGTCAGGTTTACCTTCGAACTTCATAATATCTGAGGGAAACTTAGTCAGCATAGGGGGTGAACATGGATCATGACAAATCAGGTCATTAAGAAAACTTAGCAAGTCTGGAAGATGTAAAGTTCCCGGAAACGGTAGTTTGGGCTGGGCACTATGTACAAGAAAAAGGGATCCTAGAGTTTGACTAGCACCACGTTGCTAGGAAAAGTTGGGTTGTTGGCCAGGGTTCTGGTAGACACCATGGCCTTGACCAGTGTGTGAAAAATTCATTTGTTGGGACATCATCAGTTGATTCTCATAATTGGACATCAAGGGTTGGGCGAGGATTTCTCCCTACGTTGTGTTCCAAATATTATGGAAAGGGTTTTCCCCTACCGATCTGACATGAATAAGTACTGATATTTTCTTGGGGTTCCATTGAACATGGAAGGGGTTGGCCCTATTCGACATCCCTGACGAGGGAACTGATCCCTACCAAGGATTCCAAAGTCCTTGTGAGGAGAAAACCCCTGTATTTTCCTCCTGTGTAGGAATAATACCCTACACAGGATTTTGTTGTCCAAAACCAGGGTTTCTCTCGACCGAGATGATAGTTGATGAAAAGGAATTATTAATAAATGTGCCAATCAAAGAGAACAACATTGAACCCACTGACGTGGTGTAAGAAGAATTTCCTAGACTATATGCTCCAAACAATATGTAAAGCACCGCCAAGTGAAGGGGACGGAGGAGGCATATGACCCCCACCGTAATAGATAGCATTATAAGAGGTTGAGGTACCCCCCATGGACCCTTGTAAGGGATAGTTTGAGCTACCTACCCCTAGACCCATGGTCTGTAGGGAGGAGTAGGTAAGGAGAGAGTTTTTATGAAAGCCTAGAATCTTGTATTAAAAGGGAGGGCCTGTCGCACTCTATGTGAATGGAGCAGTGGTCATCGCGGCTGAGGGTATCAGACCACTATCTGAAGTAGAGGTGGTCAAGAACATTGTGGTATGGACTGATGAAGTTGGGTTAGTAGGTGGAATACTCCATGTCCTGCCAGTCGTTTAGGGATTGTGAGGACCCATTGATGAAGTAGAAACATTTTCTTCCATAGCTTCTTGTAAGACTATCTGACGCTTGTGAGGTGTTACCCTTGGAGGGACAACTTGTACCAATATTGGCATCGACAAGTCATCGATTGGAGGGTTAACTGACCTAAGATCTTCCTCTCAAAGGTTAGAAACAATAGGTTCCTCCAAATTTGAGTAATCTCTTCTCAGAGTTGGGTCGGGCATAGTTTCCTATCACTCGATCACTTCAAATTACCCTTGTTGGTAAAGTCTTCATCATAATAGTGGTGGTGGTGGAGTCAATGTAACCAATGATAGGCCCTGAAGCCTTTGTGACTGATAGATCTCTTCATCTTCCTCTTTGTGAAAATATCAAAGACACAGTAAGGCTTTAACTAATGTTTAAAACCAATCACACACTAGAAATATCCTATGAGATAAACCAAACAAACCACTATCTAGTTGGAACAACAATTACTAAATCCAACACTAGAGAAACATACCGGTGCAAGTGAAACTCGAACACAGAATCACCCTCCAGGTATACTCTGCAAAGCATGGCCCGATGTCTTCCCTATGTATCGCAGTATAGCCCCGCAGTCACCTATGTAAGTCCCTATAATAAAGGGAACTAAGTTTCCATCTCACAAACAATCACTCGGTGGGTACAGTCGAAATTCGAGTGGACCGCAATGAGTAGGATAACAAGTTTGAAACCTACCAAGGGTATCGAAAGAAAGTGGTACGGAAGACAGCTAAGGATCTCGAACAAATTCAAGGTCAATGAAGCTCCATAGGGAAATGCAAGTGATAGTATCCCATGACAGATCCTACGCTTGGTCCATCTTTGGAGGGGTTATCTTCGCTACCTTTCCTTACGTGATCTTGTTTTTATCCCTTGTGTTAGAGGGGGGTCCCTAATAAATTTCACTTCACTGGGATTTTACAGTCCCTAGCTCTAACTAAAATGTTTGTCTATAATCCTTGAAGAGTTTCATCTCCAACCTAATTCAAGGCTCTTCCCTAAACTAGTTGATTGATCCTACAAACATAAAAGTCTAGTTAATTTTAATTCAACGTTCGTTTTAAATGGATTTTTTTAACTTAGAGGATATGGTAGTGAAACTAGTGATGTGTACGAGAGACTAAAGAGGAGAAAATAAATGAAAATATGAAAGAAAAATTAATTCTGGAAAAACTAACTATTTTCAAGATCTTTAACTAAAATGAAATTTCACTTGACTATGAGATACTTAAGTTCTATGAAATCAGTTAAAGAACTTATAAACTAAACTCTTTTTCCTTTCGAGTAGAATAACTAACCCTAACTACTTTACAAATCTAAGAAATGAAAAAACTTTTTCTTTTTGGAAATGCTTTAAACATGAAAAAACTTGAAGTAAAACTTTTTCTCTTTTACTTAAAGAAAATGAAAGGGGGGAAAAAGTACAAGACAATACTAACACTGACCTCTGGCCCACTACGGATCACAGGGAGTTACTCAAGACACCAAACACATTGATCAACAAACTCATAGACTCACCTAAAACCCTTTCATAATTAAACACAAGAAATCTTTGAAAGACAAGCAAAATGACATCTAAACCAAGTTGTGACTGTAAAAACTGAGGCACTGGAATCTGTCAATAAACTATGAGAAGTAAATACCTCAATCAAAGAAGACGTCGACTTCTTCTTCTTAAAAACAGTTTCCTAACATAGGGACGCTATTGATGCTTAAGCAACCTGTGTATGTACGTGGGCTATCTATAAAGCAGGGCTCTTATGTACACGTGCAGACCTACAACAAGCCACGTACACCTCTGCACTTCCTAAAAAAATAAATCAAACAGTCAGACTGATAGGGTAGGGAAAATTGGTATGGCACCAATAGGTGACCAGACCCCTTGAAAGACTCAACAGACTCACAAGAAACTCAAAATGTACAAAAACCAATCAAACAACCAATCAATGTACAAAATGTTAAGCCCTAAATAGTGGCTCATTACCCCTTAATTGGGGCATATTATATTAGTAATTTTATTTTATTTATGTTGGCTTTAGGCCATTAGTTGTAATTATACCTCCTAGTCTCCTATATATATCAAGGATACATTTTCATTTTGAATCATCTTGAATTATACATTTATGTGGGAATAAGGAGGTTTCGCCCTCGAAGAGGCTTATTATCTGAATTTATCTCTTTTTCAAGGCACTGAGTACTTATTCTGAGGTTTTTCTATGCTATATTGATATTTGTTTCTTAACATATGGTATCAGAGCTCAAGGTCTTGGGGTTTCGCTGCTACATCTAAGACACCTTGGAATTTTCGCTATAACTATTTTTCTACAATGTTTCAAAATGAACGTCTTGGAGGGTATTTAGTATATGGCTCAAGGTACGTTGGGTTAAAATTTCATCTCCTGAGGCCTTATACTTTTGGAGATACAACCTATGCAATATAGGGTTCTGGAATCATCCTGAACTGAGGCATTGCAGAATTATTGCTATAAAGTGTTTTCTGTAACGTTTCAGACCCTAAAATCCAGAGGATATTCAAATAAATTAGTAAGGTATCTTTGTTAAAACGTTCAGCTTCTGGGCCATCTTATATTTGTAGATACACCCTGTGGAAGATAGGGTATCTGACTAGTCTCAAGAAGGTGTTCCAAGTAAAACAATCATAACGTCTTCCTAGAGTATCCAAATTGAGTGAGACTAGTTTCATTGGATAGTGGCTAGTGTGTAGTATTTCTGGTACGATTTTCCTAATTTTATATCAATTATTTTGTGTGGGGCACGCTATACAAGGGAGATCTCCTGAAAATGCCAAAAATCAGCAAGTTGTGGGGAAGTTAGCGTAAATTCAACTTGGCACATCCAATTTTGATCAGACTTGTGGCATTGCAGAGAAGAAATATCATAGAAATACAAAAAATAAATTTCCATACCCAGAAGGGCCGAAAACTTGGAGATACAGTAGAAGAAAGATTGTCTAGCAGAACCACCTCAAAATCAAGGTTCAAAAGTGATACTTGGCCAACATGCCACCCAAAAAGGGAAATTATACACCAAATAAGCCTCCAGACAGTACTACTTGGACTCTTGATGAAGGTGAAGAAATGCGTAGGGAAATAAATGGTTTACAAAAGAAGATAGTAACAAAATATGAACTACAAGAGATGGAAGCTAAGTTGGAGGCAAAGATGGATGGTTTCATGGAAGGATTGAAAAATTTCGTAATACAGAGGACACCTGAAAGTGAAAATGTATCCCATGAAATTCATGATGAGGACACAAGGAAGGTGAATAAAGAATGAAAAAACTCTAACTTTGGGTTGAAGATCAACCACGTTCCTAAGATCGATATGAGGAAGTTTGATGGCAAGGACCCTATCACATGGATACTTTAGATGGAGCAATTCTTTGATCTACATAATGTGCCACATACACAAAAGCTACGAATTGATTCTTTATATTTAGAACCCAATCAATTTGTATGGTATAGATGGATGTGTTCTCACAAAAAACTCATCACTTGGACAATTTTCATAGAAGAAATTATAGCACACTATGAGGATACAAGGAGCAATACCTTCTTTAGCCAATTGATAAATCTCAAGCAAAAAGGTTCAGTTACAGAGCACATTGAGAACTTCCAAAGATTGAATATAAAGATAATAGATATTCCATATGAGCACTTGATTGATGTATTCATAGGAACTTTAAGAGATAACATTCAACATGAGGTTCTCCTTTGGGAACCCAAATCATTGGAGAATGCATTTAGGGTTGCAAGAAATGTTGAAAGTAAAAATATGGCTATGGCTACTAGAAGGACCAATCCTAACATCTATAGAGAGAATAATGCTTCTTCTTCTAAAACACCTCAACCTACAAGGTTGACACCTAAAAAATTGGAGGAAAGAAAAGCAAAAGGTTTTTGCTTTAATTGTGACATCAAGTACAGTAAGGGACATAAGTGTGGTGAGAAGAAATTATTCTACATAGATTGTGAAGACGAAGAAGAACAAGAACATGAACAAGAACCATCTCAAGATCAAAACATAGAATCAATTTCATCTGAAGAGTTGACTCCCATGATATCGTGTAATGCATTGTCTAGAATTAGCACTCCTCAAACCCTCCAGATTGAAGGATATATCAAAAAGAAAAAGGTAATAGTCCTAATTGATTCTGGTAGTACTCATAATTTCATTCACTATAAATTAACCAAAGATCTCAATTGCTTTGAATATCCATCACCAGAGTTTCAAGTAATGATTGTAGATGGAGGAACTATC
>ML791329.1:141541-155803 GCA_009831015.1 Picea engelmannii
CATTCCAAGGGTTGATGAATTCCATTTTCAAGCCCTTCCTTCGAAAATTTGTGTTAGTATTTTTTGATGATATACTAATCTATAGCAAGTCTTGGGAGGATCATGTGCAACATGTTGACAAGGTGCTACAACTACTAAAGGGGAAACAACTATATGCCAAACCATCCAAATGTTTCTTTGGAGTGAAGGAGGTAGAGTATTTGGGTCATATTGTATGTCATGAAGGCTTCAAGGTAGACCCTAACAATATTAAGGCCATGATGGATTGGCCGATTCCCAAAACATTAAATAATCTTAGAGGAGTTTTGGGTTTGACAGGTTACTGCCACAAGTTTATGCGACACTATGGAAGAATAGCAACACCTTTAACAAAACTAACTAAGAAGGATGCATTTTCATGGACTCCAGAGGCAACTAAAGCTTTGGAACAACTTAATGAGGTTATGTGCAAAGATCTTGTCTTGACCACTCCATACTTCCCAAAAACCTTTCTTGTGGAATCTAATGCCTTAGGAAATGGAATTGGTGTTGTACTAATGCAATAAGGAAGGCCCTTGGCTTTTGAAAGTCGACCACTCAAGGGAAAGGACTTACACAAATCCATTTATGAGAAGGAAATCATGGAAATACTACATGCATTGAAGAAATGGCGTTCTTACCTAATAGGTAGGCACTTCAAGTTCAAAAAAGATCATGATAGTCTTAAATACTTCTTGGAACAAAGACTATCTTCAGAAGAACAAAAAAAATGGGTAACCAAGATATTGGGTTATGATTTTGAAATCGTCTATAAAAAAGGGAAGAAAAATGGTGTGGCAGATGCATTCTCAAGGAAGGATGAATATGTTGAGGCCTTTCTCTATGCTATCTCGATCATAAAACCCGATTGGATAATAGAAGCAAGGGATGAATGGAAGAATGACGAAAAAGTGTGGACTCTCATTCAAAGGCTACAGTAGGATTCCAATACATCAGATACATTTACATGGAAAAATGATTCACTATGGTACAAAGATCGCTTATATTTATGTAAGAAATCCCAACTCAAACAAAAGGTACTATTTTAATTGTGCACCTCTCCAGTAGGAGGGCACTCAGGATTTTTAAAAACCTACCATAGGGTCAAGAAGGAATTTTTTTGGGATGGCATTAAAAATGATGTTCAAAGGTTTGTGGAAGAATGTTTGGTTTTCCAACAAAATAAGGTGGAAACAATTAAGACACCAAGTCTTTTACAACCATTAGCCGTCCCAAGTTAGCGTTGGGAGGAGGTTTCCATGGATTTCATCACGGGGTTACCGAAGTCTGAAAGAAAGAGTGTCATCATGGTGATTTTTGATAGACTGACCAAGTATGCACACTTTTCTGCACTCTCGCATCCCTTCAAATATAATATAGTTTCCACCACATTCATGGAGATAGTTCAAAAGCTACATGGCAGCCCAAAGGTTATTGTAAGTGACAGAGATCCCATCTTCACTAGACATTTTTGGACAAAATTATTTTCTTGTTTGGGTACTCAATTGGCTCATATCTCATCCTATCATCCTCAATCTAATGGACAAACCAAGACAGTGAAAAAATGTCTAGAAGGCTACCTTCATTGCTTTGTCTCTGATAAACAAACAAAATGGTTGAAATGGTTACCCTTGGAAGAATGGTGGTATAAAACTTCCTTTCATACTGCAACAAAAATGACACCATTTATGGCACTTTATGGATACCACCCTCCGTCCATCACTTCTTCTCTAAAAGAAAAATCTAAAGTTCAAGCAGTGGAAGATCACATTGAGCATCAACAACAAGTTCTCCAAATATTAAAGGACAACCTGACCATGGTACATAATCGTATGAAACAACAAGCAGATCAACATTGTAGTGAAAGAAGTTTTGAAGTAGGGGATTGGGTTTTTTTAAGACTACAACCATAAAAACAGATGTCCCTCAAGCAAGCCAAGAAGGATAACAAATTATCACCAAAGTACTATGGCCCTTATAAGGTGTTGTAAAAGATTGGTACTATGGAATAAAAATTGGAGTTGCCCGCATCTTCACGAGTACACCCAGTTTTCCATGTTTCATGCTTAAACAAGGTTATAGGTGACAAGATCCCTGTTAAAACTATATTTCCAGAACTTGACGAGGAAGGAAAAATCATATTGGGGCCTGAAGCCATCACTGACAAAAGAATTTTCCAGCTGAGGAATAGATCCATTTCAGAGTATCTCATTAAATGGAGGAAACTATCGGTTGAATATTCCACTTGGGAAGATGAGCCTTTTATGCAGAAGCATCCAGAGTTACTCAAGTGTTGAGGACAACACCTGTCTCAAGGGGAAGGGCATGTTAAGCCCTAAATAGTGGCTCATTACCCCTTAACTGGGGCATATTATATTAGTAATTTTATTTTATTTATGTCGACTTTAGGCCATTAGTTTTAATTATACCTCATAGTCTCCTATATATATCAAAGAGACATTTTCATTTTGAATCATCTTGAATTGTACATTTATGTGGGCATATGGAGGTTTCCCCCTCTAAGAGGCTTATTATCTGAATTTATCTCTTTCTCAAGGCATTGAGTACTTATTCTGAGGTTTTTCTATGCTATATTGATATTTGGTTCTTAACAGTATGTACGCGGGCTATCTATAAAGCAGGGCACTTGTGTACGCGTGCAGACCTACAATAGACCATGTACACCTCTGCACTTCTTGAAAAAATAAATCAAACAGTCAAAATTATAGGGTAGGGAGAATTGGTATGGCACCAAGGTGACCATACCCCTTCAAAGACTCAACAAACTCACAAGAAACTCAAAATGTACAAAAACCAATCAAACACCCGAAAAAAAAAAATCCCCTAAAACTCTAAAGGCCTCCCCAATATGGTAGCTAGTTCTGCTAGAGGGAAAGCCCCCCCTATAGCTACACCAGGGTTTAGAATGCATGAATATAAATACGTATTTAAAAGTCTCATGCTTCTCTAACTACCCCAAACATACCCTAGAATTATGCAAGAAAGAAAAATGAGAAGGATTAGGTAACTGTACCTTTACTCCACATCCGGGATGATCCTCTCGTGCTCGATCGCTTCACTGACTGCAAACCTCCTTCCAAGGATGGAATGCATTCAAAGATAGACAAACAAAAAGATACAAGAATACATAAATAAGGGTTAGATGTTAGAATAAAAACATAAAACAAATGAAAACATTTGACAAATCATGTTTTGGGACAGGAAAAGTACTTATTTTATTGATAATAAAATGATCACTTACAACCAAAGTCGGCTACTGCTCCATGAACCTGGTCTGGGATCCTCTTCACCAAGTTCAAAATGCACATCCAATAAGATTTTCCTCTCAACCTTATTCTTGGGAATTATAATGGGTTTATGATGGGGGAAGGAAGACAAATGGGAATTCTGAGGCAATTCTTGCAAAAGGGATGTAAATGCTTGGGGCAAGGAGGGGATGTGAAACGAATAGAGTTTCATTGTTATTATGTCTAGATGTGGAATGAGACCCCAAAACCTCCTTTTGTATGACAAAAGGATGGTTATTCAGTTGGGTGATGGGATATATGCAGTGGATTAGTTGGGAAACTTCCCAATATCCCGTAATCTCAAAGAATTCCTTGCAACTCTTTAATTTTTGCAACTTTTGCAAGTATACGTGGGTTGTAGTGGTCGAGTATGTGTATGTGCATGGGATATAGTGGTGCAACAAGAATATGTAAGCGGGAAGTATTGGTGCAGGGCACGTACATCTTCAAAAAATGAGTTTTTTAGAAGAGAAACTCAGTGATGGCTTGGAAAAAAACGCAAGTAAGAGGGCCAACGTCCAGGTATCCATATGTAGATCAATTTAGGGTTATAACACCATGTTCTTTAGTACTTCATCCTTCGTGTCTTCAACTCTTTGCAATATTTCAAATCTCTCGAATCATATTTTTCTGAAACAAACCATACAATCAATATCCGTTCTTCCATTAGTCAGACGATCCTGGCTTGTCCAGAAGTTTCAAACAAATCGATGCCATGACTTAATCTACAAGTTAGTGAACAGTTCTAGTTTACTTCAAGAATTCAGAACTTCGAGACTCTAGGAATTCATTGATGGTGAAACTCTCGAAGTACATATTCCTGGAGTGAAATAGCTGTGGACATCACTTTTTTGACATGGAACTGACCGAGTGGCTTCCACGTGTCACATAGATTTGTGACTTATGCATACTTGAAATGGTAATATCACCTTGAAAGTTGCCATCATTTGATTGTGCCATGTGTCCTTGCTGACATGGTATGCTAATGTGGATCTCTTGATGTGGCACACGTCCTCCTTTATGACTTACTATGTCCTTCCACTCAACTTGATCCAATGGCTGAGAATGCTCTTGGAGAAAATCAACGATTAGGGATGATTGCGGGGTCCTGGACTAGGATGACGTTTAAAACTATCATCGCGTTTCACAATGGAAAATGTTGGTTTGGTAGTGAAATGTATGCAAATCGTAAATATATTGGTGGGTGACCATCGATGGTTGGTTTGGATTGTGGAACCATAACTTGTGCATGGTTTAGCCCATCACCCAAACTCTGCAATTGGAGTTGTGCGATTGTTGGTGGATCAACCATACTCATCGATCTTTGAATCGATGATATCTGATGGTCTAGACTAATTGCGATATTGGAAATAATGCATTGTTTAATTCTCCCTTTGCACTTCACAATCAATCCCTACCCTTGATCTCATGCTTCTGTATCCAATGGTCATGACTTGATATGATGGTTGACCAATCCTCCAATGGTCCTTCTCTTGAAATCTGACAATCTAATCTAATTGGAAGATTGGAATTAACATGTTGTTTAATTATTCCTTCGTACTCCACAATCAATCCCTGCCCTTGATATAGCACTTGTGTATCCAATGGTCCTAGTTTTTCCCCTGGCGATTTCGATCTTGATCATGTTTCTGCAATGCACTTTCCCTTTTGAGATTCATGTGCATCATCGATTTTTGACATGAATGACAATACATCAATGATAATATGTCCAATAGGAAGTGGTTGTAAATAAAGAAAATGATGAATCCATGATTATGTCGAAAACTCCTCAACCAAGAATTGATTTTATTGAATTATGGTTCCAGAGCATTGTTGGCCAAACAATGCAATCAAATCTTCACCATAATTGGTATAATTTTTCTCCAGTACTTGTTGAGAGTGCCCCTGACTCATTGGTACAAGTCCCAATATATCTCATAATTTTTGAGTTCATTCCACAAATCAAATCAATGCTTGAATGGCTCCATTGAAAATCTTACTATACCTAAGGTTCCTCTTTCTTTCAAGTAAGTTAGTGTAGTTAGATCATGTATTTATATAGTTTATTTCTTCAGTAATGTTTTTTTGCAATAAAGCAATTGCTAAGTGGATGTTAAAATTTGAAGATAACTCCATGAAAGAAGAAGAATTGCAAGATTATATTTGAAGATGACTCCATAGCCCAATGGAGAAGGTAATTGATATTGAGACTTGGGTTTTTTCAGTAACCCATAAGGGGGTCATTGTCTTGCAGTTGGATCAAGTTGTTGACCAAATTTGGTCATCTATATTTTTCAACTCTTCCATTCATTCATAAAATCCTTCATATAAAAAGAAGACATTTTTTGAAATTTTATAAGTTCAGTCTGCATCCCTCAGCCTCAACTTCATCATGCATGTTTCCTATCATAAATTTGTTTATGCATGCCTAATTTATTCAAGATATGGTCTAAAGGTATGAAGGAGAGATTACGAAGAATTTTTCTAAGTATCATGTTCTCCTCTCCATTTTCAAATTTTGAAGTACTCTCTTCCTTCATCTCCTCATCGTGTTCGAGGGCTGGAGAACCTTCATCTCCATCCACTTTCCCATGCCATAATTCCACTGCTACACTACACTTAACCATTTTTTCAACTTCAGGGCTTTGTGGGTTCAATCACTCATCCTCCAAGTTCCATGATATCCACTTTGCACCCGGATTTTTGTGATCTACATTTTGGACCATCCAATTTGTTGTGGGTGCCGATCCGCTAAAGTATTTTATCCCTTCTGCATGCAGATCCAACCGATCGCCTTTCCACAATCAAAATATTTTTTATCATCCATAACCATGGGTTTTCAAGTTGGTGGGTTCATAAAAAGATCCATATTCAAAACTACTCTCTTCTGTCCCCGCCATTCTCACGCTTTTTTGAATATGCATTGAATGTTTTTTAATGGTAACAATTAATTGTGCAGGATTCGAATACAATGTCATTAATGGATAAACTCTCCAGGATATTATTCATTAGATTTCATTAATTCACCATTTTCTAAGGATTATATTATTATCATCTCTCCAAAAAGATTTATTTCAAGTTATTAATCAGCTGAAAAATACTCCCATCAACCTAATGGAAACATGATGTCGACCCCCTACCTCAGCAAGGTCTACTGACCTCCTGATCTTTGGATCATTCTTCTTCTAAGACGAATTAGCTCTTTCAGGATCTTGCTATAACCCCTCGAACAAATCCACAGGTCCCCCTTTTCTCCTCTGGAAAAGACCTTGAACGAAATCTGTGTGTGCACCCTTTTCCCTTGTCCCTCTTCTCTCTGTTATGACCTGACATACCTTTCGGGGTTTTTGGGGTCTCAGGACTCCTGTGAATGAATTCCCCCCTGGTTCCTTTTCCTCCTAGATTCTCGATCTCTGAAACACCGAAAAGGCACAATGCCTCCACTGGCTCCTCCCTTGCCCTTTTGGGTCCTCCTATTTTGCGAGTCGGGACTCCCAAGCTCCAGAATCCTGGCCTCTCGAGTACCCGGTACCCGAAATGCCTAAACGTTGAAATGTTGTGGTGTTCAATCAACAACTCATGGAAATCCCTGTGATCGATGGTTCACGTCGAATCGTGATTTCACTATTTCATGATTCGAGGTTCTGAAGGACAAGAGCCTCCATCCTTCCACCTCTCGGTACTCGAAGTCCCAAAATGAACGTCGAGAAACTTGCGTCACCAACCTCGTCGAAACTCTAACTAATCCGACGACCAGCGGGGTTTCGGTGTTCCCCCTCAAGGATTTTCCACCACCCGTTCAAATATCCGAACTCTCCTCCTAGATCTATGTAGGGTTAAAGACTGCGCTCCTTCCTTCAATCGGACAGCCTGCGGGGATTTCCACCTCAATCCAACTCTCGACGACATTATTCCTCTTGATATTTTACTTGATTTTGACTTAGGATATTTCTAAGTCTGTGAAGACTCGGTCTTCGCTCCTTCCAGGGAATGGGTTCCTAGATCTCGATAAGAATTTCCAAAGTGTTATTCCTCCTAAGCTTTGTTTGGTTCAGAATTTGGCTCCCGTGCACTCCTTGCGTCTAAGGGAGTTCGATAGCTCAGATTCATGGCATTTTCTCTCTAGATCGATGCACACCTTACAGAGCTCCCATTGAAGAGAAAAAAATTCCACAACGTTCCTCCCTGGCTCGATGCACACCTTGCAGAGCTCCAAATGAAGAGAAACAATTGAAACTGCCAAAATCTCATAGTTCCATTCACTTGTTTATAAAACAAAAATTAACAGGAAAATACACACAGTCGAAGCTCAACACATTTGGATCAATTTTCCATTCTGTTATATTCACAAGTGCCTAATGGCTATAGATTAAATTCAAAATTACAATAACTCAAAATCATTTTTTCTCCTGCTACTTGTAGTTCTCTCTTACAACAATTTTTTCTCTGTATTTCATCTCTCTCTCCCAACTGGGTGTGTCAACTTCTACATAACTCAAAGATGTTTCTAGGGTTTCAACTGGCTACTTACCAACTCTAAAATTCATCCTACACTATCTAAGTCCAGTCACATTCTAGAGCCGAAGTGGAAACTCCTGCTCTGTTTACAATTTCAAAAACTTGCTTCACAGGGTAAAATTCGACACCGGTTCAAGCGTGCCTCAAAAAGTGAATTCTGGCACTGAGTGGAGGTAGATCCCAAAATCTTTTGTCGCTGCCCACGTCGGAGTTATGGAAGAACTCGTGTGTGTTGAATTTTCCTGCCTCTATGCGCTTGACATGATTCTCCTGCATCATAATCCCTTGACAAAAATTCATGGACATCCATGAGCTCCTCTACTAATTTTCCCTGCTTTTGGATAACAGCTTCATTTTCCCAACTAGAATCTTCGATTGGGTGTCCCTTCCATTTGAACAGATACTCAAAATAAGTCTTCCTCCTGGTCTTCTTGCCAATCCTTTGATCAACAATTTTCTCCATCTACGACTTTTCTGCTACATGCATCTATTTCTCCCACTAAATCTTTCCTTGATCTTCTGACCCTTCTGTGTCATCTTTCTTGTAAGGATACAAGTCTGAAACGTTGAATATGGGTGAAATCCCACACCATCTGGTAGTTTGATCTCATAGGCGTTTGCATCAAACTTCCTCAAGATCTTACAGGGTCCTATCTTCTTCATCTTCAATTTGTTATTTTCTCCCCTAGGGAACCTTTCCTTCCTCAGATGTGCTAAAACTTGATCTCCCACTTCAAATTGAAGTTCCCTGTGATGTTGATCAGCTCTTTTTTTGTATTTCTGATTAGGACTTTGTAATTGTTCTTTGATCCGACCATGGAGTCTTTGCATCTCAACAAAAAAATCCTCTACTCCAACACTTTTGATCTCTCCCTGTTCCAAGTCCCTTAAATCAGACACTCCCCTGGGTTGCATTCCATAGATTATTTGGAATGGGCTCCTTCTAGTGCTTTTGTTTGATGAGTCATTGTATGCAAATTCTGCTTGTGGCAGAATCTGATCCCACTGGTTATGGTGTTCAATAACCAAACTTCTCAATAAGTTTACCAAACTTCTGTTTACCACCTTAGTCTGCCCATCTGTCTGAGGGTGATAAGCTAAGATGAAAGACAAATCTATCCCCATCTTCTTCCACAACTTCCTCCAAAAGTGACCAACAAATTTTGTGTCTTTGTCTGAGACAATGCTCTTGGGTAGGCCGTGAAGTTTCACAACTTCTCTGAAAAACAGATTTGCAACATGTGTTGCATCATTGGTCTTCTGACATGGGATGAAATGTGCCATATTTGAAAATATATCCACCACCACAAATATGGAGTCAAATACCCTTTATGTTCTCGGCAATCCCAACACAAAATCAATGCTTATTGCATCCCAAGGCCTCTCTGGTATTGACAATGGTTGATACAATCCAGTGTTCGATCTTTTCCCCTTTGCATGTTGGCAGATTCTACATATGTTCACCAAATTTATCACATCTATTCTCATACCTGGCCAATAGTATGATCTTCTCAATTGTGTAAACGTTTTATCATGGCAGAAATGTCCAACCAATCCTCCACTATGCTTCTCCTTCAGGATATTGTCCCTCATTGAGCATCTTGGTATGCACAATTGATTTCCCCTGAACAACAATCCTTCCTGAACCATATACTTTGTCCACTGACTTCTATCTCTCAGTACAAGACTTGTACATGCTTCGTAGGCCTCTTTGAAATCTGTATCATCACAATACATATCCTTAAGGTGTTCAAACCCCAAGGTATTCACTTGGAATTCTCGCAGAATTAAACATCTCATGCTTAACGCATCAACAACCTTGTTGGTATTCCCAACAATATGTTTTATGACAAAAGTAAAAATTTTCATAAATTCAATCCATTTTGCATGTCTCTGATTTAGTTTTTCTTGTCGGGTTATGAATTGTAAATCTTGGTTATCGTTGTACAAGACAAACTCTTGCGGGACAAGATAATGTCTCCATTTCTTCAATGCTTGAATTATGGCATAGAACTCCTTGTCATATGTGGAGTATTTCCTCTTAGTCTCATTCATCTTCTCATTGAAATAGGCAACAGGTCGATTGTCCTAACTCAGAAATTCTCCTATTGCAACTCCACTTGCGTCACATCTTACCTGAAATGTCTTTTCGAAATTTGGCAAGACTAGAATTGGTCATTCTGTTATCTTCTTCTTCAGTATATTGAAGCTCTTTTCAGCCTCCTCTGTCCATTTAAAAGACTTGTGACACTTCTTCAATGTATCCATCATTGGTGCACAAATCTCACTAAAGTCTCTAATGAACTTTATATAAAAACTTGCTAAACCATGAAAGCTCCTTACCTTGAACATGCTCCTTGGTGACAACCATTATCTGATCACTTTCACCTTCTCTGGATCCATCTTTAGTTCATTCGAAGAGATCACAAAACCCAAATAAATGAGTTATGTCTTCATAAAAGAGGACTTCTTCAAATTAATCATCAACTTCTCTTGTTGTAGCCTTCTCATTATTAGCGTTAGGTGCCTCAAATGCTCCTCTTTAGTCCTACTAAAGACCAGTATATCGTCCAGATATACAACCACGAACTTGCCAATGAAATCTTTTAGAATTTCATTCATCAGCCTCATAAAAGTGCTTGGGGCATTCGTTAAGCCAAATGGCATAACTAGCCACTCATACAGGCCTTCATTTTTCTTAAAGGTTGTTTTCCGTTCATCACCTTCTCTCATCTTGATCTGGTGATATCCACTTTTCAGATCTATCTTGGAAAACAAATTTTCTCCACTTAAACAATCCATTAAATCATCCATTCTTGGTAAAGGGAATCTGTACCTGATGGTGATCTTGTTGATGGCTCTCGAGCCTGTGCACATTCTCCATCCTCCATCTTTCTTTGGGCTTAACACAGTTGGTACTGTGCATGGGCTCAAAGTTTCTTCGACTAAACCCTTATCCAACAACTCTTGGACTTGGTTCTTCACTTCCTCATTTTCTTGAGGTGTTAATCTGTACGCTGCCTTGTTTGGCAGGATTTCTCATGGTATCAAGTCGATATGATGACTGATACTCCTGATGGGCGGCAATGAGTTTGGCAGCTCATCCAGCACTATATCAACAAAATTATCCAATAGCTCTTGCACTTCTTCAGGTAAATCATCCACTGATATATTCGTAAGGATGAATCTGGGCTTCCTCAACACAAGGAACTGCATATCCTATTATTCCTTGGCTTCCTTCAGAAGTTCCTTCCCACTCATGAGAAGTATGCTTGTGTTGGCTTCCTCTTTCGCTCTCTTCTCCTCCATTGGCAGTAACGTATGCGTCCTACCATTCTTCTCCAATGTGTATGTATTCTTCCTTCCATCATGAATGACATTTTTGTCAAACTTCCATGTTCTTCCCAACAAAATGTGGCATACATCCATGGGAATTACATCACATAGGATTTCATCTTTATATCCTCCTATTTTAATTTCAACCAGACATTGTTTAGAAATCGTTACCTGGTGTCCTTTTTACAACTGTGAGACTTTGTATGGCCTTGGATGTGCAGTTGTCTTCAACTCCAATTTCTCCACCATCTCTGTGGATACTATATTGTTAGTTCTCTCACTATCAATGATCACCTTGCATATTTTATCCTTAGTCTTGCAAGCTATCCTGAAGAGACTATTCCTTTGCACTGGTTTCTCAATTTATGCCTCTCATTTTAAGAGAACTTTTCTAAACATCAGGGACGATCCATCCTCTGCTCCGTCTACCTCAACATCTCTTTGTTGCGCTTCTGAAATGTGGGCTTCTCCTCCTTCCTTCTTCTTCTTGGGACATTCCCAAGACATGTGCCCTATATTTCCACAGTTATAGCACCTTACTCCTCCTTTGCCTCTACCTCTAGAAGATTTTCTTCCACCATTCTTTCTTCCTCATTCTGAGTGATTGTGTGGTTTCTCAACCTTGTCCTTAGAATGATCTACTCTGTCATGGTTAAATACCTTACCTTTGCTTGCGATCGAGCTCTTACCTCTTCCTCACTGGTTCTTTTTTCTGGCCAGCTTCTCCTCTACCTTCAGTGCAAACTGACATGCATCTTCCACAGTCCTCACTGAGATCATGCTCAGTTCATCCTAAACTTCATATCTCAAGCCATTTACATACCTGGTGACTTTTTCTTCATCTCTCTCCCTTTGTCCAATTCTGATGTTCAGCCTGTAGAACTCCTCGATGTACTCCTCGACTGTCATTCCTTTATGTCTCAGGTTATGTAGCTTCCTGAACAGATTGATCTGGTAGTCCTTGGGTATGAACTTAGCCTTCAGCTTAGATACCATCCTGTCCCAACTCTTTATCCTCTTTTTTCCTTTAATTATCCTCTCAGCCTGCAGTTCATCCCACCACAGTACTGCATGCCCTTTTAGCCCGATGACTGCTTGCTTCACTTTCTTTTCCTCATCGACATCTTCATAGTCGAATTTTTTTTCCTTGGACCTTATCCAATCCAACAGTTCTTCAACATCTAGATTTCCCTCATACATGGGGACCTCTATATTAGCTCTTCCTCCCAATCTAGCAACTGCTCTCAACAAACGCTCCTTTGCAGTGTGCTCTCCTACAACTTCTTCAACCTCAACCTCTTCACTTTCCGCATCACTGACATCCCCAACGTCAGGTTCTCTTCTCTATGCTGCTTCCATTGCTTCCATTCGGGCATGAAACTCTCACATCTCCCTTTCTACAGCATAGTTGGCTAAAATTGAATCTCGTCTTCTTGGCGGCATTGTGTTGAATGCTTGTCACACACAGAGTAGAGCTTCGAGTTTTCTGTCTCCTTATTTTTCCTCCTTTGCCTGAAATCTACAGATGAAAAATGAGCTCTGATACCACCTGATGCAGACCCCCTACCTCAGTAGGGTCTACTGACCTCCCAATCTTTGGATAGTTCTTCTTCTAAGCCAAATTATCTCTTTCGGGCTCTTGCTAGAACCCCTCGAACAAATTCACAGGTCCCCCTTTTCTCCTCTGGCACAGACCTTCAATGAAATATATGCGCATGCCCTTTTCTTTTGGTGCTCTTCTCTCTCCTTTGACCCGACATACCTTTCGGGGTTTTTGGGGTCTCGGGACTCCTATGAACAAATTCCCCACCAGTTAGTTGTCCTCCTGGACTCCTGGTCTCCGAAATGTTAAAAAGGCACAATGCCTCCACTAGCTCCTCCCTTGCCCTTTCGGGTCCTCACGTTTCACGGTTTTGTGAGTCGGGATTCCCAAGCTCCAGACTCCTGGCCTCTCGAGTACCCGGTACCTGGAATGCCAAAACGCTGAAATGTTGTGGCGTTCAATCAATGGCTCACAGAAATCCCTGTGATCGATGGTTCACGTCGAATCACAATTTCTCTATTTCACGATTAGGGGTTCTAAAGTAAAAGAGCCTCTGTCCTTCCACCTCTCGGTACCCGAAGTCCCGAAATGAACGTCGATAAACTCTCGTCGCTAACCTCTTTGCAGCTCTACCTGATTCGACGGCTTGTGGGGTTTCGGTGTTCCCCCTCGAGGATTTTCCACTGCCCGTTTGGATATCAAAACTCTCCTCCTGGATCTATGTAGGGTTAAAGCCTGCGCTCCTTCCTTCAATCAGACGGCCTGCGGGGATTTCCACCTCAATCCAACGCTCGACGACGTTCTTCCTCCTAAGATTTTACTCAATTTCAACTTAGTATATTTCTAATTCTGTGAACACTCGATCTTCGCTCCTTCTAGGGAATGGGTTCCTGGATCCCAATAACACTTTCCAAAGTGTTATTCCTCCTGATATTTGTCTGGTTCAGAATCCATCTCCCGCGCACTCCTTGTGTCTGAGGCAGTTCGATAGCTCAAATTCATGGCATTTTCTCTCTGGCTCAATGCACACCTTTCAGATCTCCCAATGAATAGAAAATAATTCCACAGCGTTCCTCCCTAGCTCGATGCACACCCTGCAGAGCTCCAAATGAAGAGAAACAATTGAAGCTGCCAAAATCTCACAGTTCCATTCACTTTTTTATAAAATAGAAATTAACTGGAAAATACACACAATCCAAGCTCAACAAATTTGGATCAATTTTTCATTCTGTTATATTCACAAGTGCCTAATGGCTACAGATTATATTCAAAATTACAGTAACTCAAAAACATTTTTTCTCCTGCTACTCGCAGTTCTCTCTTATAGCAAATTTTTCTTTGTATTCCAGCTCTCTCTCCCAACTGGGTGTGTCAACTTCTACATAACTCAAACATGTTTCTAGGGTTTCCCATGGATACTTACCTACTCTAAAATTCATCCTTAAGTGGTCAAAATAGTGAGGGATAGTCTCGTCGTAATGTCTCAGCATCCTCCCAAGTAGCAGATCCTGGACTATACTTGTCCCACTGGACCTTAAC
>ML791329.1:214751-235356 GCA_009831015.1 Picea engelmannii
CAAAGGCTACAAGACTGATCTGGTCTTGTTGTCCCAGATCTCAAGAACCCAATGCAAGAAACGGCACGCCAAACTGATGCTCCAAGCTCCCAGAAACGATCCGACAACGTTTCCACCTCAAAGGCTACCCTGCAACAAACTGACTTTGGCTTGGCTTTCCAACAGCATAACTCTGCAAACATGACTGTCCCTTGGCCTCAAACAGGCCTGGTTTATATAGGAATTGAGTTGGTTTCTCATCCCCAACTTCCTCCAAGAATCTGGCCTCCAAAAATGCCCAATATCCCCCAAAATTGGAGTCAATCTGCTAAAAATAACACAATTAATAATAAAAAAACCAATTTTGTTTAACCAAAACCCACTTTGGCATAGTTTGTTGGGCAAATTGGGCCGCAGCCCCCAAAGTCCAGGCGCGGCTCCTTTGAACACGGTCATATTAATAGCATATGGCCACGCGCTATAGCGCGGGCCCCCGAATCTCGGTCACATGGCGCAATATATACCGGGCCATATGGCCACGGTTTTATATGGTTCCAACGGTCCGCGCCCTAGTAGGTGTAGCCCCGGGTCCCGTGGAATCCGCATAGGACCCGGGCCGACGGTTAAAACAACCCGCCACTCTATTCGCCGCGCTCCCGGTCACTTTGGTGTGGGCATATGTGTCGAGGGCTGGGGCGAAGCCCCGACCCTTTTTGCCGCCCAATGAACCATTGTCTGAACATAAATAATATATCTGCTGATTCATAAAATAAGTACCACCGTCGCCCAAGTGGCTAGACCGCTCCGCCAAGTCGCCGCCCGTCCCGAGGTCTCGTGTTCGAACCTCGGCGAACCCAACAATTTTTAACAATGAAACCAACCAATCCAATAGCGCCACGTGGCACCCTTTGAGTGGGCCACGTGGCGTTTTTTAACCCAATCGGATAATGCCACGTGTCAACGCCTGATTGGCCCACGTGTGTGCCATGTCAACCTCTGCCGTACTGACACGTCACCTTGCCGTACTGCCACCGGTCCTGCTACGTCAGCTCGTCCGTACGCCCGGTCAGCCTGCCACATCACTGGATGATGTCAGCATGCCACGTGTCACCCTGTGAGTGGTGACACGTGTCACCTCGATATTGGCCGTTCGTACGCCCAAAGTGCCAAAATCACCTGACACGTGTCGCGTCCTGGTGATGCCACGTGTCACCTGTACGGACCACCACGTGTCGTCTTCAGGAGCCGCCACGTCACTGTACAGAATCTGACACGTCAGCACTATACGGACTGACACGTGTCTGTACGGACTGTACGGACAGGTACAGTCAGCATCCCAAAATTTTGCCTGTTTGGCTTTTCGGACAGAACGCGATATCTTCTCCATACAGACTCCGTTTGACATAAAAATTATACCACCGGAATCAGGAAGACGAGCCGGACGCAATGGCACATGTTTCGTCGTATTCCGAGCACTTTCATTTTTGAGCATTTTTCAAGCCCTATCAGGCTTCTGGATCTGTTTTCAGATCATTGTTCCACCTAAAAAGTTCCACAAGGTTTTATCTCATACTGAAAAATTTAGCTTCTTCACAATCTGTTCAAAAAGAGAACAACAGGACACTGCAACCACTATAGCCTCACCCCAAGAACCTTCTATCCAACAGAACCAGGTCGACAAGGCTGCAACAAAGCATAAATATTCCTTCTACACACTATCCTCTCATGTATCTAAAATTTTTGAACAGCCTCAACCTCATCAGGTTCTTGACATACTTCCACAAACTGAGTAGCGCGATGTCTCCAGCAATACAAGCAGCTCACCAAGATCCAGATCCAGCAAACGCTTTTCCCTCTCCCTCAGGAACTCAACGAAATGGATACCATTTATTCATAAGGAGGGAGGATTGATCCAGGTGTATATTGGTGGCCACCCACATCTTCGAACTGGCTCAAAACAGTTTTTTGGCAATTTTGACAATTTACTATTTTTATAAGGTTTTATCTTCTGGGGCCATTTTGAGGGCCTAAATGAAGGTTTTTCGAGATCGAGTTTCTAAATGATAGTTGAAGGCATGATTGATCCCCCAAAATGAATCTCCTTGATGATACCTTTCCAACGAGCTATCACACGCCTAAAACGTAGATCGTATGCAAAAGTTACGACCCCAGGGAGTTGATGTACTCACTTACCCAAACAGGCCCCACATGAATTTTGGCGCTTCATCTCCTAGGGTTAGGTTTTTGGATGGCTAGGGTTTTTTGCATTCCAGTTTATTGTAAAAAGGGCTTCAGAGCCTCATTGTAATCATCTTCTTTCAAATGCGAGTAGTCGTCACATCGCTTCTCAGAGATAAGCTGCCACCATTCTAGCGAGTCTTTCACTCTGTATTTTTACAGTCTCTGTACATTTCTTTCATTAATAGAAATCATGTATTACTATGTATTTGTGTTTATGGTTGCATCTATGATACATTTATGTTATATTATTGAATATATGCGATATATCTCTGTATTTATTTATTATATATCTGCTCTCATTTTGTGCCGAAAATAATCTGGATCAGTGGTATCAGATAAGGCTACTCTTGATCATTGTTTTCAGTGCATGTCCTCGACAAGGTCCGAGTATAGAAAGTTGGGTCTAGAGATTGTATCTCTTGAAGAAAATTTCTCTTGCACACCCAAGAAACCCTCAATGGTGGAAGAAAAGAAAAACAACGGAGCAGACGATCCTATCAATCTGTTGCTTGAGCAGCCTCTCATGTGACAGAGGGTGAAATGATGGAGAATTTTTCCAATATCCTTCAATGCCTGCCTATAGAAGCAGGCGCATATTCATCAAGCGACCACTTTGGAAGCACCTCACCTTTCAAGGTACAAGTTAATTTTGGTATTCCTGTATTTGAAGGACAGATAGATGCAAAAGCCCTAAAAAAATGGTCAACTCTGCTAGAAGGTTATTTCTCTATTCACAATTTTTCCGACATAGAAAAGATCACCTTCACACTCCTTAAAGCTCTCCCTCATGTCAAACATTGGTGAGAAACTTATTGGGAGCAAAGTTCCACAGAGGAGTCTTGAATATATGGGGCTGATCCCACTTGGGATTTTTTTTTTGGATGCGGTAAAGGAACAATATTACCCTGTTGGAAACTATGAGGACCAGTACATGAGATGGACCACACTATGGAAAGAGAGGGGCCAACGAGTTTTGGAGTTCACCAATACCTTCCATAAATTGTGCACCAAGTTGGGTATCAAAGACTCTGAGTGACATTTGGTTTTGAAATACTGTGGGGCTCTACACAGATACATCCAAACTCAAATGGATTTTCTGAACATCTCATCACTCAGTTTTGCTTATCGATATGCTATTAAAATCGAGTAGAAATTTAGGCACCAGAACAAATGGGATTTCAGATCAATAAATCTGCAACAACCAAAGTATGACAAAGACAACCCTAACAAACAATCTCTCGAAAACCAGACCAAGACACAGGAAAAGAAGGGTCATGGGAAGACAAAGAAGGACACCAAAAAATGGTGCAATTTCCACAAAATCCCCTGGCACAACACCAATGAATGTCACTCAAAAAAGTCATTGGTGGCCGAGATCAAAGACAAGGAGCCGAACCCTGATTTAGAATCTGATTGTAAAAACATTGGTAAAGGAAAAATCATTGACGCATACCCCACTGCTATTTTCACAACCACAACAATTCAACCAGAAGAACCAACAAATCCCGAAGAGGGGGAGCACCTTTTTCATTCACAAATGTGGGTGAAGGGGACCCTGCTACATTTTATTGTTGATAGAGGAAGCCAGAAGAACCTCATCTCAGCGGAGGTCATCAAATAATTGGGATTTTCGACAACACCACACCCGCAGCCATACAACATCGACTGGCCTCACCAAGGAAAAGATCTTTGTGTCATCCAACAATGTCGATTGTCATACGACATCCAACCCTTCAAGGATGAGCTATTATGTGATGTTTCCCCACTGGATGTATGTGATGTTCTCTTGGGCCAGCCATATATGTGGAAGCGCCATGCTGTTTATGAGTCTCGACCTCGTAGTGTCATCGTTACTTTGGGGGGTCATCTCTATAGAATACCAGAGGTATTTCCAACTATTGATCCACCCAAAAAGTGTCGCAAGGTAGTATCTCATACTGCAAAATTTAGCTTCTTCACAATCTGTTCAAAAAGAGAACAACAGGACACTGCAACCACTACAACCTCGCTCCAAGCACCTTCTATCCAATAGAAGTAGGTTGACAAGGTTGCAGAAAAGTGCAAATATTCCTTATGAACACTTTCCTCTCACGTATCTCGACTTGTTGAATAGCCTCAACCTCAATAGGTTCTTGACATACTTCCATAGATTGAGTAGCGTGATGTCTCGAGCAATACAAGTGACTCACCAAGATGCAGATCCAACAAACGTTTTTCCCTCTCCCTTGGGAACTCAATGCAATGGAGACCATTGCTTCCTAATGAGGGAGGATTGATCTAGGTGGATATCAGTGGACACCCACCTCTTCCGACTAGCTCAAAAATGTTTTCTGGCAATTTTGGGAATTTACCATTTTTAGCAGGTTTTAACTTCCGGGGCCATTTTGAGGGCCTAAATGAAGGTTTTTCGAGATATAGGTTCTAAAACATATAAAAGGGCATGATTGATCCACCAAAATGAATCTCCTTGACGATACCTTTCCAACGAGATATCACATGCCTAAAACGAAGATCGTATGCAAAAGTTACGACCACGGGAAGTTGATGTACTCACTTACCCAAATAGAGCCCACATGACTTTTGGCGCTTCATCTCCTAGGGTTAGGTTTTTGGATGTCTATGGTTTTTGGAATTCCATTTTATTGTAAAATGGCCTATAGAGCCTCATTGTAATCATATTCTTGCAAATGGGAGTATCCGTCACATCTCTTCTCAGAGATAAGCTGCCACCATTCTAGCGAGTCTTTCACTTTGTATTTTTACAGTCTCTGTACATTTCTTTCATTAATAGAAATTGTGTATTACTGTATATATGTGTTTATGGTTGCATCTCTGATACATTTATGTTATATTATTGAATATATGTGATATCTCTCTTCATTTCTTTATTATATCTCTTCTCTCATTTCATGCCGAAAATAATCTGGATCAGTGGTATCAAAGCAGGATGCTCTTGATAGAAATTTGGGTATCGAGCTTGTCTCTCTTGAAGAAAATCACTCTCACAGACCCTAGAAACCCTCAATGGCGGAAGAAAAGAAAAATGATGGAGCAGATGATCTTATCAATTTGTTGCTTGAGCAAGCTCTCACGCGACAGAGGGACGAATTGATCGAGAATTTTCCCCACATCCTTCAACTCCTGCCGATAGCAGTAGGCACATCTTCATCAAGCGGCCACTTTGGAGGCACCTCGCCTTTCAAGGTACAAGTTAATTTTGATATTCCTGTATTTGAAGGACAGATAGATCCAGAAGCCCTAGAAAAATGGTTAACTCTGCTAGAAGGTTATTTCTCTGTTCACAATTTTTCCGACAAAGAAAAGATTAGCTTCGCACTCCTTAAAGCTCTCCCTCGTGTCAAACATTGGTGGGAAACTTACTAGGAGCAAAGTTCCACAGAGGAGTCTTGAATATATGGGGCCGATCCCACTTGGAATTGTTTTGTGGATGTGGTAAAGGAACAATATTACCCTATTGGCAACTATGAGGACCAGTACATGATATGGACCACACTGCTGCAAGAGAGGGGCCAAGGAGTTCCAGAGTTCACCAATACCTTCCATACCTTGCGCACCAAGGTGGGTATCAAATATTTCGAGTGACATTTGGTTCTGAAATACCGTGGGGATCTACACAGATACATCCAGACTGAAATGGATTTTCTGGAAATCTCATCACTCAGTGCTGCTTATCGATATGCTATTAAAATCGAGAAGAAATTTAAGCACCAGAACAAACGGGATTTCGGATTAGTAAATCTGCAACAACCAAAGTATGACAAAGACATCCCTAACAAACAGTCTCCCAAAAACTAGACCAAGACATAGGAAAAGAAGGGTCATGGGAAGACAAAGAAGGACACAAGAAAATGGTGCAATTTCCACAAAATCCCCTGGAACAACATCGATGAATGTCCCTCAAAAAAGTCATTGGTGGCTGAGATCAAAGACAAGGAGCTGAACCCTGATTCAAAATATGATTAGGAAAAAACTGGTAAAGGACAAATCATTTACGTAGACCAGAAGAACCAATAGATCCTGAAGAGGGGAAGTGCCTTTTTCATTCACAGATGTGGCTGAAGGGGATCCCGCTGCATTTTATTGTTGATAGCGGAAGACATAAGAACCTCATCTCAGTGGAGGTCGTCAAACAATTGGGATTGTCGAAAACACCACACCTGCAACCATACAACATTGGGTGGCTTCACCAAGGACGATATCTCCATGTCAGCTAGCAATGCCGATTTTCCTATGGCATCTAGGCCTTCAAGGATGAGGTATTATTTGATGTTTCCCCACTGGATGTATGTGATGTTCTCTTGGGCCAGCCATATATGTGGAAGTGCCTTGTTGTTTATGAGTCTCGACCTCGTAGTGTCATTGTTACTTTGGGGGTCATATCTATAGAATAACAGAGGTAGTTCTGAATATTGTTCCACCTAAAAAGTGTCGCAAGGCAGTATCTCATACTACAAAATTTATCTTCTTCACAATCTGTTGAAAAAGAGAACAACAGGACACTGCAACCACTATAGCCTTGCCCCAAGCACCTTATATCCAATAGAACCCGGTCAAAAAGGCTACAACAAAGCACAAAGATTCCTTCTTCACACTGTCCTCTCATGTATCTCAACTTGTTGAACAACCTTAGCCTCAACAGGTTCTTGACATACTTCCACAAACTGAGCAGTGCGATGTCTCCAACAATACAAGAAACTTACCAAGATGTAGATCCAACAAATGCTTTTCCCTCTCCCCCGAGAACTCAACGCATTGGAGACAATTTCTTCCTAAGGAGGGAGCATAGATCTAGGTGGATATCGGTGGCCACCCACCTCTTTCAACTGGCTCAAAATATTTTTTTGGCAATTTACTATTTTTAGTAGGTTTTAACTTCCGGGGCCATTTTGAGGGCCTAAATGAAGGTTTTTTGATATTGAGGTTCTCAATGATGGCCAAAGGAATAACTCAGCCCCAAATATTATTCTCCTCGACGATACCTTTCCAACGAGCTATCACACGCCTAAAATGGAGATTGTATGCAAAAGTTACGACCCCGGGAAGTTGATGTACTCAATTACCCAAATGCGGCCCACATGACTTTTGGCGCTTCATCTCCTAGGGTTAGGTTTTTGGATGTCTAGGGTTTTTGAAATTTTGATTTATCATAAAAATGCCTTCATAGCCTCATTGTAATCATCTTCTTGTGAATGCAAGTAGCCGTTACATCTCTTCTCAGAGATAAGCTGCCACCATTCTTGCGAGTCTTTCACTTTGTATTTTTACAGTCTCTGTACATTTCTTTCATTAATAGAAATCGTGTATTACTGTATATTTGTGTTTATGGTTGCATATATGATACATTTATGTTATATTATTGAATATATGCAATATATCTCTACATTTATTTATTATATCTCCGCTCCCATTTCGTGCCGAAAATAATCCAGATCAGTGGTATCAGAGCAGGCTGCTCTTGATCATTTTTTTCAGTGCATGTCCTAGACGAGGTCCGAGTATAGAAAGTTGGGTCTCGAGCTTGTATTTCTTGAATACAATCACTCTCGCACACCCAAGAAAAATCAATGGCGGAAGAAAATAAAAACGACGGAGCAGACGATCCTATCAATCTGTTGCTTAAGCAAGCTCTCACGTGATAGAGGGATGAAATGATGGAGAATTCTTCCCACATCCTTCAACACCTTCCAATAGAAGAATGTGAATCTTCATCAAGTGGCCACTTTGGAGGCACCTCGCCTTTCAAGGTACAATTTAATTTTGATATTCCTGTATTTGAAGGATAGATAGATGCAGAAGCCCTAGAAAAATGGTTAACTCTGCTAGAGGGTTATTTCTTTGTTCACAATTTTTCCGACAAAGAAAAGATCAGCTTCGTACTCCTTAAAGATCTCCCTCATGTCAAACATTGGTGGGAAACTTATTGGGAGCAAAGTTCCATAGAGTATTCTGGAATATATGGGGTCGATCCCACTTGGGATTTTTTTGTGGATGCGGTAAATGAACAATATTACCCTGTTGGAAACTATGAGGACCAGTACATGAGATGGACCACACTGTTGCAAGAGAGGGGCCAAGGAGTTCCAGAGTTCACCGATACCATCCATACCTTGTGAACCAAGCTGGGTATCAAATACTTCGAGTGAGATTTGGTTCTGAAATATTGTGGGGCTCTACACAGATACATCCAGACTGAAATGGATTTTCTAGACATCTCATCACTCAGTGTTTCTTATCGATATGCTTAAAATCGAGTAGAAATTTAAGCACCAGAACAAACAAGATTTCAAATCAGTAAATCTGCAACAACCAAAGTATGACAAAGACAGTCCTAACAAACAGTCTGCCAAAAACCAGGCCAAGACACAAGAAAAGAAGGGTCATGGGAAGACAAAGAAGGACACCGGAAAATGGTGCAATTTCCACAAAATCCCATGGCACAACACCGATGAATGCCACTCAAAAAATTCATTGGTGGCCAAGATCAAATACAAGGAGCCGAACCCTGATTCAGAATCTGATTATGAAAACACTGGTAAAGGACAGATCATTGACGTAGACCCCACTACTATTGTCACAACCGCAACAATTCAACCAGAAGAACCAACAGATCTTGAAGAGGGGGAGTGCCTTTTTCATTCACAGATGTGGGTGAAGGGGACCCTACTACATTTTATTGTTGACAGCAGAAGCCAGAAGAACCTCATCTCAGCGGAGGTTGCTAAACAATTGGGATTGTCGAAGACACCACACTCGCAGCCATACAACATCGGGTGGCTTCACCAAGGATGAGATCTCTGTGTCAGCCAACAATGTAGATTGTCATACGACATCCAACCCTTCAAGGACAAGGTATTATGTGATGTTTTCCCACTAGATGTTTATGATGTTCTCCTGGGCCAGCCATATATGTGGAAGCGCATGTTATTTATGAGTGTTGACCTTGTAGTGTCATTGTTACTTTGGGGGGGTCATCTCTACAGAATACTAGAGGTAGTTCTGGCTATTGTTCCAACTAAAAAGTGTCACAAGGTAGTATCTCATACTGCAAAATTTAGCTTCTTCACAATCTGTTCAAAAAGAGAACAGCAAGACACTGCAACCACTACAGCCTCACCCCAAGCACCTTCTATCCAACAGAAGCAGGTCGAGAAGGCTACAGAAAAGCACAAAGATTCCTTATGCACACCATCCTCTCATGTATCTCGAATTTTTAAATAGCCTTAGCCTCAACAGGTTCTTGACATACTTCCACAAACTGAGCAGCGCGATGTCTCCAGCAATACAAGCAACTCACCAAGATGTAGATCTAGCAAATGCTTTTCCCTCTCCCCCGGGAATTCAATGCAATGGATACCATTGCTTCCTAAGGAGGGAGGATTGATCCAGGTGGATATCAGTGGCCACCCACCTCTTCCGACTAGCTCAAAACAGTTTTCTGGCAATTTTGGCAATTTACTATTTTTAGCAGGTTTTAACTTTCGGGGCCATTTTGAGGGCCTAAATGAAGGTTTTTTGAGATAGAGGTTCTGAATGATATTTGAAGACATTATTGAGCCCCCAAAATTAATCTCCTCGATGATACCTTTACAACGAGCTATCACACGCCTAAAACAGAGATTGTATGCAAAAGTTATGACCCCGAGAAGTTGATGTACTTACTTACCCAAAGGGGCCCACATGACTTTTGGTGCTTCATCTCCTAGGGTTAGGTTTTTGGATGTCTAGGGTTTTTGGCATTCCGGTTTAGAGTGAAAATGCCTTCAGAGCCTCATTGTAATCATCTTCTTGTGAATGCAAGTAGCCGTCACATCTCTTCTCAGAGATAAGTTGCCACCATTCTAGCGAGTCTTTCACTCTGTATTTTTACAGTCTCTGTACATTTCTTTCATTAATAGAAATCGTGTATTAATATATATCTGTGTTTATGGTTGAATATTTGATACATTTATGTTATATTATTGAATATATGCGATACCTCTCTGCATTTCTTTATTATATCTCTGCTCTCATTTTGTGCCGAAAATAATCCAGATCAGTGAGGCCTATGAGAAACTCTCTCCAGGTGCGAGAGGTTGTTGGGGAAGTGATTTATCCCAGAGGGAGTTCAAAAACAACTACAAATCTCTAAGAATTCTTGATCTGTCCTATTGTTGAAACACTGGAAGGGAGGTAGAGAAACTGATGGACTATGGTACAATGAAGGTGTATATTCTAGGGGTGGGACAGGCATGTGGGGAATGAAAGTCTGTGGGCGATGGGCATAAGTAGCCCCCTTGGACGGAATCATTTGTGTTGCATTGCGGAGATTTCCATAGTCTCAACCTAGCCTAGGATTTCCTTTCCTTGGATGGATTTTAGTCCCATCTTGGGGGTGACCCACTTATGATAGCTTGGAGCAGTGTGGTCTAAGGATGGGAGGTTCATGGAAGGTCTTCATGCAGTTGTTGGTCTTCTCATAAAATAATAAGTACCAATTCTATGTTAATTGTATGTTGTGTATATTGTACATGTGTTATAATGTTATTAGACTTGCATGTATATATTGCATGTATGTGTTTATTGTCACTTCCACATGAATATGTGTATGAGCATAATGTTTATCTCTATTTAAATTTGCATTATATATATATATATATAGATATAGATATGTTTTTGAACTCAAACAGAGCATGCATAACCCAATGGCTTAATACTGGGGTGTGCTACAGATCTATATCAGAGCAGTTTGGTTTTGAGTAGTGGTGTTGTTCCTAGCCTGGGTGGCATGGGAAAACTAAAAATTGGTATAAGAGCCCATGGTTTCAAAACTGAACGTGGATGGGCCAAAAATGTGGAATTTGAGGTAAAAATTCCACAGGGATTTGATGTACAGAGTGCCAGAGTGGTGCTAAGAGAGATCCCAGGTGGTATTGGGAAGCTCATGAGGTATAGCGGTTTGATAAACCACGACAGACATGGTATTGGGCCAGAAAGTTAAATTTGGGTCATTGGATCTGTTCGGAAGAAGAAATATCCCCCACAACCATCATATCTGGAGAAGGTGCAGGGAGGTTAAACACATAAGTCCTTCATACTTTTCCCCTCTATGGCTAGGGGTAAACCACAATCGACAAAACTGACTGCAGAAATCAACTCTAATATCAAATATTCTATATAAGAAAATATTCTAACAAGACAACATAGGAGGTCTACCTCGTCTAGACGTTCGATGAAGTCCACCATTGAGCAATTATCTCAAATCAATATACCTACAACTAGTCCTCAACATCCAAGCAATGCAAGCATATGGTGATAATATATGATGTTAGCAGATTCAATAGCATAATCCATAAACATTCATAAAAAATATGCCCATGGAATAATAATTCAAATATTTGTGAGATATTAACTGGACGAGAAAAGAGTATTTCCATTAAGATATAATAAACATAAATGAATGAGTTACAGACTTTTGTGTCATCATGGTTATAAACTGAGAAACTAAGTTCCTTCCAGCTAGGCATCCAACACTTCAATCCTCCACCAAAGGAAAGCTCATATAAGAGAGACCATGAAGTTCTCAATCAGTAAGGGAAGAGCTTGGGGGTTGAACAATATGTTCAGACTTAAAGGAAAAATGGATGCAGACGCAATGTGAAGTGAATAATTCTCCAAAGTAACTTTGCTCTCAAAGTTGATTTTTTTCTCTCCTTTTCCATAGCTCGTATTTGGCCCATTTATAGACTTCAAGTGGAATTAAAAGGCTGATTCAAAACATTTCCAGTATATGGAAGGCCAAGGATCATTGATATCATGATGTTACATGGAAATGCAACACCATTTTTCAATTTTGGGAACATTTCCCGATGTACATAGGATGTAGTGGTGCAACCTACATATACACATGTTGTAATATAGGTAGGGCGTGTATATGTGGAAACGTTATTTTTTTATCTTTGGGATTTGAAAAAAGGGACTTCAAGTCTGCATAGGGAAATAAAAAAAAATCCTTCTGTGCAACATTTCATGGGGTGAGGCAAATATTTCTATAACAGATGCCCCCTAATGTGTGAGGTCAGAGGAGTATTTGTGATGGCCAAAATACATTATAAAAACCTAGAAGTGGAGTAATGGGGACCCAGCTGGAAGAACTAGTTGCTCATTACGATCTGTATTGAATTTGGATACATGGATGCCAATCTGAATTACACTGCAGATCCATGTGAACATATACCAAACAACTATCCATGGCCATGAATAGGAAAATACAAATGCGGTTACATGCCAAAGGTTGTCATAGTCACAATCAAGGGCCAATAAAACTAGTCTCAAAATCAATCTAATGATATCTCTATACAATGGAGTACAATCTGATATCCCATGATCACTGAAGTCACATAGGTACTGGTCCAAATGAAATGGTAGCAACAACTCAGGAAACTTGCAGATACAAATTGATGTCCTCAATTCTTCTACATAATCCGCCAAATGTGCAAGCCCACATCGTGTGAATAAAGGAGTTGATGTCGAATATAATGATACTTCGTTTGATTACCGATCATTGAGGTATATCATTAACAAATGCAAGATAAATTACCGATGATGAAAGTAGGTATCAAGGAACCGAGTACATTCTTACAAGTGTGAATAAAGGAGTCAATGTCGAACACTTGAAGAATCCATCGATTAGGAGACATTGATGTATTCCCAATTGTTGATGGTGAGATAACCTGTGATGCAGGAGAATCACTCCACCTCAACAATGTGCTAGCGTTCCAACACATCATCACACATTTCATATTAGGAGAGGAATTGACCCTCCCATTTTTAAATTCAAAATATGATCCTTTGGGGATTTTTGTTGTAAGGTCATAAGAAACGAGCCATACCTTTGTATAGGTAGTGGATAGGGTCACCTTAAATGGTTGAGCTTAAGAAGGCCTAGATCGTAGTCAAGTCTAGATAACCATTCAATGTAATGAAGCTATAGGAGTATGGTGTCTTAACTGAGACATTGATGGCACTAAGGCGGTGAAGAGGATAAGCTCATAGAGCCCTCTTTTGTAAAAAGGAGAAAGAGAGATATTTTTGTATGACAGAGGTCTTAGAAGAAGAACTCAGAATAGAGTTAGGTTAGGAGAACTTGAGAGAATTGATACTCTATTACAGTCCAGTTTTTGTAAACATCTGTATAGACACACAAATATAATAGAAAAGTTTTTTTTCCTGCATATAGTGTGTTTATGTATTTTTGTTCATTATTATGTTTTAATGTATTTCATGGTTTGAATGCGTATACTAGTGAAGTATTGAATAAGTTTCAATTGTTTCTCTTCTTTGAGTTTTCGAGTGAAAGGAGTGCACATAGTACACAAGGAGTGCATTGACAGAAGTGAGATAACCTTAGAAAAGATCAAGAGAGATAGCATTGAACCTTCATCAGCAGAAGTGCAACGAGTGCACAAAAAGAACTATGTGTTGAGTTCGTAAAGAGACAGAGTTACTGAACACATTGTAAGGAGAAGCTCTGCAAGGTGTGCATAGAGAAAGGATAACACCAGGTGGGTGAGAAGAGTTTCTTTTCAAGAAATCCTTTGATCTCAGTTATCAAAATCCTGATAACGCAAAGAGTGCGTGGGAGTTCAGAATCCTTTAAGAATCAAGCTTAGAAGGGATAACACTTTTCAGAAGTGTTGACGAGATCCAAGAGTCAGAATCGTATGGGGAGAAAAGGTTCAAAACCTTTGAAGACTAATAAATATTCTAAGTCAGAAGAAATCATAAGCTAAGGAGGAGGAGCGACAATGATCGTTGGATCATAGAGAAAAGGATCAACAACTGTATGATTTGTGTAATGTGCACAAGCCTTAATGCTTCACACGCAAAAGAGAGAGAACCTATCAATATTTGAGACTTGAGATTTTCAAAGCCCAAAGAGTTGGAAAGATGAAGTGAAATATTAGTCATTCGATCATCCAAAGCATACCTGAGCCGTTGGATCATCCGAAGTGAACCTCAGGCGTCAAATTGACCAAGTGAATCTGAGTCATCAGATATTGTAAGCTCAGGAGGGGGTAATATTGAAACCAGAGATTCCCGAAGCACGAAGAGATGGAGAGCTGAAGCGAATCTAGACCGTTAGATCTAGAAGGGTATGTGTCAGTGGGTCGTGAGATCTAGAGGAAGGAAAAGGTGAAAGGTTGAAACATTCGAAGCCCAAATAGCCGAAGAGTTGAGAGTCGTCAATTTGCAAGGGGACACTTGTCAACATATCGTGAGCTGCAGGTAAAGTGTAGCGGGGTTGTAGTTGAGATCTGAGATTGCTGAATACGTGAACCCCCAGATCTAGAGGAGACATGGCATGAATCCATGGACCCCGGGTAAATTCCCAAAGTGATTCATAGCCGTCTGATCTAAGAGAGACATGGCATAAATCCATGCACTTTGGGTAAATAACTGAAGTAATCCTCGATCGTCAGATTAGGAGGACATGCGTCAGTGGATTATAACCTTTAGATGTAAGGCATTGGGTAGAAGGGTGAAGTTTGAGATTTCATATCTCATAAGTCCAAAGACCCGAAGGAGATATCGATCATTGATTGAGAAGAGGGACTAGGACCGTTGATATGAGTTTAAATGTCAAACACCCGACGTGTAAGTAGGACTGTTGATTGAGTAGGACATGTGTCTACATATCGTGAGCTTCAAAAGATCGAAGTACAAAAGAAAGAAGGATTTGAGATTTCAAAACCCCGAAGTCCGGAATCGTGAAGAGATCACATCCGCTGATTCAGGAGGGGCCGATATGGTCCGTGGATTTGGAAATCGTAGATATGAACCACTAGTTCAGATAGTACTATCAAGATCAGGAGATTGACAGTCTTGTAGAAATTCAGGGGTAGGAGTTGCACAAAATTTAAAACTTTGAGGGATGGACGTAATCACATTGTCATGGTTCTTCCATAAATGGTGAGTATGTTGGCGGCCCACAATTTTTTTGAACCATTGATCGACGGGCAGATTGATCATAGTCAAATCATGATCATAAAAACCATGCGGGCATGACAGGGCCTGCACACAGAAGAAGAGGGGCATGTGTATAGTTGAATTGGGTTCAAAGAGGAACCCAAAGAGTCGATCTGACTCAACATTTATAAAGATCCTAGGTCGGTAGGTCGCAGAACCCCAGGAGGGGAGGGGGGCTGTATCAACCTACCACTAATGACTACAAACCTCTAGGTACTCATAGGACTCAATGTCTCATCTCCATAATAGATGACATGAAGTCCAGCATTGAGAACTTGACTCAAAGAAATATACCTGCAACTAGTCCTCAACAGCCAAGCAATGCAAGAATATGGTGATAATATATGATGTTAGAACATTCACTAGCATAATCCATCAACATTCATAACAAATACGCCCATGGAATAATAATTAAAATATTTGTGAGATATTAATTGGACGAGAAAAGAGTATTTCTATTAATATATAATCAACATAAGTGAATGAGTTACAAACTTCCATGTTGGCACGGTTCATAACCAAGAAACTAAGTTCCTTCCAACTGGGCCTCCATCACTTCAATCCTCCACCAAAGGCAAGCTCATATAAGAGAGACCATGAAGTTCTCAATGAGTATGGGAAGAGATTTGGGGCTTAACAATATGTTCAGACTTAAAGGAAAAAGGGATGCAGACTCAATGTGAAGTGAACAATTTCTCCAGGTAACTTTGCTCTCAAAGTTGAATTATTTCTCTCCTTTTCCATAGCTCGGATTTGGCCCATTTATAGCCATAAAGTGGAATTGAAGGATCGGTTTGGAATGTTTCCATTATATGTAAGGACAATGATCATTGATCTCGTGAAGTTACATGGAAACCCAACACAATTCTTCAATTTTGGGCACATTTCCCATTGTACGTGGGTTGTAGTGGTGCAACCTGCGTATACGCATGTTGTAATATAGGTAGGGAATGTATATGTGGAAAAGATATGTTTTTATTTCTGCAATTTGCAAATATGGACTTTAGGTTTGCATAGGGAAATTGGAAAAGGCCTTCTGTGAAAGATTGCATGGGGTGAGGAAAATCTTTCTATAACAATCGCCGAAGTCCCGAAACTACGAAAAATAGTTGTCAGTAGTCGATAGTTTGGGAGTTTTGAAAATGTGTATATGTGAAGAATCATCAAAGTCTCGAAACTACAAAAAAAAATTTCGACAGTCAAGAGTTCGGGAAATTTGAAAATGTGTAGATGTGAAGAATCATCGAATTCACGGGTTGTCAAAGTGATGTGACATGATGATGTCACCGGGGGTGACATGGAAACATTAAATTTTTTTACAGTTCAATAGTTCAACAATTTTTTGAAAGTGTTGATTATAAATCAAAATCATCGAAGTCTTGGGTTGCCAAAGTTATGTGACATGATGACATTACCGAGTGACATAGACTAGTTCAACAGTTCGACAATTCGATAGTTCAACAGTTTTGAGAAAGTGTTGAAGATAGGAAATCCTTGAAGTCTTGAAGCGTCAGGCATGGCATAGCATGATGAAGTCAACTATGGTGACATGGACCTACCTAGGTCTGCCACGTATCACTCATTTTTTTATTTTTGTTGGGCCTTAGTACAGATTGGGACCTAACATGTTTCACTCAACAGTGGAGCCACATGTCACCACTTTGATTAGTGATAGTTGTACTTCATGGGCCCTGAGAGGTTAAGCAGTTCTGGAGTTCGACATTTAAGGAATTTTTTTTGGAAAGACTTCCGAACCTATGAAGGCCTGAAGTATCGAAGTGATGTGGCTGGGTGACATTGCCTGGGGTGACATGGACACACAATATGAATTCCACGTGTCAGTATGTTTTGTACTTTTAAAAGACTAAATTTCCATTTGGAGCTTGACATGTGTCACCCCTTGGATTCGGCCACATGTCCACTTTTAGAGTTCTTCCACATGTTTCCATATCTTGCAGTCTATAGACTTAGAGCTCTAGAGGAACTTGGTCAAGATTTTTTAAGTATGAAGACCCCTGAAGCTCCAAAGAGCAGAGTAAATCCTCATCATTTATCAGGAGGGGACACGCGACAATAGATCCCGTAGTCTGGAGGATTCAAGGTATAAGTAGTTGAGGTCGGGGACTTCTAGAAGCCTAAATGCTCTATTCTATCACGATCATTGATCACATAATATATGTGGTACAAGATCCCAAGGTCCGTATAAGAAGTACTCCAGAGGATTTGAGTTACAAAATGTTGTGAGTCGAGAACTCTCGGAGGGTTAGAGTTAATATTGACCATTGATCGGGAGATGAAATGTGGAGGAAAGAGAGGGGATCTTTGGTGGTTCAAATATTTGGGAGATTGATATTGAATTTTTTTGGAAACCGCCAAAGCCTAGAGTCTTGGAGCTCCTATATCCCATAGATCTAATCATAGAAGGTGGACCATAGATCCACCGTCCTTCATGATTTCGACAGTTCAATGGTGCAGGGTATTTGTTGTGATGTAATTTGGAAAGCTATGAAGCTTGGATGCCCAAAGCACATGATAAGAACCTAACGATTATCCCTTTTTCACATCCTGAGGTCACAAGAGTTTGGGGCCCGAAGAAAAGGGGCTATTGCCCGAAGATTGTTTTAAGAATATGAAAGGGCTTAGAGAAAGAACCTGTGAGGTTCTTGATGTACAAACCTACACATAGAAAGGTAAGTAAGGCATGTAAACCTGAATAAGGGATCCAACATGGATCAAAGAGCCATTTCCACTATGAGTTGGAGAAATCCAAGTATAGAATTGCATCACTAAAAATGAAAATTGTTCAAATATCCATAACTTCCTACTCAAAACTCAGAATTGATCATGAAAGAAGGCATTGGAAAGGTATTGAACAATGGAAGATAATTGTTTACCTAGAAATTGGATTTGAACAATATATTTATCAAGAAATCAACATAAAATAAGTCTGATATATATTAATGAATCAGAAGGTTTCGTGTTTTCATGAAATTGTTAAGAACAATTAGCCTGACAAAGTTTTGTTTGCTGCACATTTTTCAGAATTAACAACTATTAGATCAGAGTCATCAAAGAGTAGAGAGTTATGGAGGATACATAGGTAGTATACAAACAAGAATATGAAATGAGAGGTTTGAATTTCCATTTGGATTTGGAAGAAACGAACTCCAATGGACATGGAGGAGGAAAGGAGGAAGACATAAACCTGGCTGAGGCCATCAGAAAATTGCAGACAGATGTAAAAAGCCACAAGGATGATAATTAAAGGCTTATTAAGGACAGAGAACAATAGGAATAATTCAATATTAAGTTGATGAAAATCTTGGACATGATTGAAAAGAAGATGGATAAGGAGAGTGGCTCCAACAAATCAGGGAGCCATGGGACCCATGAGAAGAAAGGAAGATCAAGGAGTAGTAGAAGACATCACCATCACTCCCAAAAACATTCCTATAGGAGATCACATAGTAGCTCAAGTCCATCCCCTATCAGGATGCATAGGAGGTTTGGGGTGGATGTGTTGAAAGGATAAATGAATAACATCAAACCTCCTACTTTTGATTGTGAGCAAAAGAAAGATGAATATTCTGAGACATGGCTTCTAGGCATGAGGAAATACTTCCAATTACATAACTACTCTTCTCATGCAAAGGGAAGGATTGACATCTACTAGCTTAAAGGAAAGGCTGCAAGATACCAGATATAATAAATATGCAGAACAGAAATAAAATGTTAGAAATGGCAGAATAATAGTAATATAACCAGCATAATCTCCACAATAACACAGAAATGATATAAGAACAACAACAAAAATAACACTTTGATTCAAAAAACAATGTTCATGGGCCTCTTCGAGGGGGAAGCCTCCAGTCAAGCAGAGCTCTGTTACAATAATCTCCAAGCTAGGGTTTTCATACCCTCGACCCTTATTTATACTAAATATGTCTATCAAGAGAAGCATCTAGAGGAAGATCCTTCTAGAAGAGGAAGCTTCTATTAGGTATTCTTACATCCGCCTTATTCTATTTTATTGAAATGCCTTATTAATATTGACCTTTATTACATCTGAATATATTGATCTACCTATGTGCGGGTTAGGACCCTAACATGTCTGCCCCCTTAAAAATAACCTTGTCCTCAAGGATTGAGATGTGGAAACTGTTGCAGAATGGTAGCTGGTTCCCAAGTGGCATCTGTTGGAGTCGTATGTTTCCACTAGACTAGCACTTCCTTGACGGTCCTCTGACGTAGGTGACGCTCACACTGGTTCAAAACTGCTTCTGGATGTAGCCAAATGGATCCTTCATCAGCTAACTCTGGAAGGTTGGTTTGTATTTGGCACCTAGTTCCAATCACCTTCTTTAAGCATGAAACATGAAAAACAGGATGTAGCTTCGACTGACTGGGCAAAGCTAACTGATATGCAACTTGTCCCACATGCTTGAGAACTGTATAAGGACCATAAAATTTAGGCGCTAGCTTCTGACAATGCTCAGCCTTGAGGGAAGTTTGCTTGTATGGTTGCAGTCGCAGAAACACCTGATCCCCTTCTGCAAATTGACGTTTAGAACGACCTTGATCTACTTGTTTCTTCATGCAATTATGTGCCATGACAGAGTTCTCTTTAAGGGTATGAAGAATATCCTCTCGAACTGTAAGTGTTTGGTCAACCACGCGGACCTTTGAGGTACTCGTTAAGTATGAGAGAACTAAAGGTGGCGTCTGTCCATATACAACTTCAAAAGGAGTCATCCGAGTAGATGTATGGTAGGAAGTGTTGTACCACCATTCGGCTAGGGATAACCATTGAGTCCACTGATGTTGTTTTTTAGAGGCAAAACACCTCAGATATGTTTCCAAACACTTGTTGACAATTTCCACTTGACCATTAGTCTGGGGATGATAAGCTGTGCTGAGATGCAATTCAGTTCCTTGTAGCTTAAATAGTTCTTGCCAAAAATTGCTTATGAAAGTTGGGTCACGATCAGAAACAATAGAGTGCGGCATGCAATGAAGCTTGAAGACCTGGTCCATGAAAATTTGAGCCACCGTCGATGTAGTAAATGGGTGTTGAAGAGCGCAGAAATGAGCATACTTGAAAATGCGATCCACAACCACCATTATGACTGATTTATTCCCTGATTTGGGTAAGCCATTAATACAGTCCATAGATATATCTTTCCAAATAACAGGTGGAATCAGAAGCAATTGTAGTGAGCCCAGAGATTTGACTGTTTCTCCCTTGTTGCATTGACACACCTCACATTCAGAGACAAAATTACGGATGTCCTGTTTCATACCATCCCAGAAAAAAGAACGTTTGACCCTGTCATATGTTTTGGTTAACCCTGAGTGCCCC
>ML791329.1:312407-338214 GCA_009831015.1 Picea engelmannii
CAAGTTATAGATTTAAAAAAGACGGTTGAAGAAGGTTCCTCGAGCAAAGGGCCTTACAAGCCCCCGTTCAGGAAGTCTTTTCCCACCAACCGACCTAATCAAACTACTGAAGGCCTTAATCTAGAAAGTTTGCAATACGCCCTTCAAACAATTCTAGAAGCCCGGGATAACTTGATGCCTCCTGAGATTCCTGAGGAGGTTGTTGAACAAGAGACAGTTCAAGAAGAAAAGTCTTCTCCAAACATTTTTGGACACTTCTCAGATAACATCTTTCAATCTAACTTCGAGACAGTCCATCCCTATAATACTAGGAGTAAGACGACAAACAAACCTTCTTCCAAAAATACTACAACTTCGCCTCTAAAGCAATCTAAACTAGCTGAACAGAGTCATGTAAACCCCAACTTAGATTATGATTTAGTTGAAGATCTTAAAAAGTTAAGGGCTAACATTTCTGTTTATGAGTTATTGAAATTTCCATTTCTGCTACAAAAAATGTTACAGAATATCTTAGAGAATGGCAAAAATGGTAATTCAAGTGGTAACAAGGTTGTTCAGAACAAAGTTCCTTAGAAGACTTCTACTAAAAGAAATCCTGATCCTCAAGATAAAGGAAGTCTTCTTGGAAGTAATGTAAATAATGTAAATAATGTAGATAAAGTAGCTTTACAAACTGCGAGTAAAAAGCCACAAGCTACCACTCTTAGTACTCGCAAAAATGTATCTCCGTTTTTGTTAACTTTCAAAATCTTTAATAGAAACGTGCACAATTGTATGGTAGACTCAAGAGCGTCCTCCAATGTGATGCCATGGTCTGTATGCCAGAAGATTAACGCCGAAGTTGAACCCTCTAATTTAAAAATCATCCAGCTTGATCGGACCAATGTAAAAGTTATAAGCGAATTAAGAAATGTGCTTATAATATTATCGTCTAACCCCAAGGTTCATCAAGTTATTGATATTATTGTTGTGGATATTCCAGAAGTGTATGGTCTGTTTTTAAGCAGGGATTGGTCGGAGCAGCTACACGGCTATTTCTCGACAGATTGGTCTCACCTATGGCTCCCAGAGAACGACAAGCCTAACAAGATCAAGGTAAATCGTAAACGCTACCTTAAGTTCACGGTCACAGATTTGAACGATCCCAACGAACCATTTACACCTTCTGCCAATTCACCCAAAATACAAGGGATGGATACCTTTTTCGGCAATTTCATGGCCGAGGCTTCAGCTATCACCAATCCAGAACAACAGTCTGAGATTGTAGCATATGTGCAGCCAACAACTTCTACACAATAGTCTCATCTACCTGATAAAAATCAAATTTGGTCTCTTTATTTTGACGGGTCAAAGTCCAAAGAAGGAGTTGGTGAAGGCTTCATTATTATCGATCCGACAGGTAACAAAACATTCATTGCATGCAGGCTAGAATTTGAATGTACTAATAATACTGCAAAACATGAGGCTTTACTGCAGGGCCTCAGAAAATCTTTAGATATGAACATTCAAAAATCTGGTCATTTTCGACGATTCCAAAATTGTGGTTAGACAGGTAAGAGATTCTATCCACTGTCTGTCTCCACATCTTAAAAGCTACCAATCTGAGGTATGGAATTTAATGAATAAATTTTTTGCTTTCAATATAAATTCTATTCCTAGATTGAATAATTTTGAAGCAGATCTATTAGCTAATGTAGCTTCTAAACTCTTTCCTATAGAAGGCTTGTCCCCGGATGCATTCTCCGTTGAGTTGTTGTGCTGACCATCAGTCCCTGACAACATCACAAATTGGAGAGTCTTCGACGACGATCAACAGATTATTATCTTTCTGCACATGGAAGAAACTTTTCAAGACGCGGTGATAGACAAATGCACGCACGACGACAATCTGCGCGATTTCACGGTAATACCAGATCCGGGAACTCCTAAATCTTCATCGGACATGGTAAATTCAATCCCTAAATCTGTAGTTAGATTAGAGAAATTTTACGATCTTCAAGATAAATTCAAAAAATCGGTCAACTGTAAAACCAATAGTTCCTCGTTATCATATGAAAAAGTAAACTTAGGAACTAATGACAATCCACAGTGCATTAATTTAGGGTTGGGGTGTTATCAACAAGAAAAAGATGCATTTATTAATTTGTTCAAAGAATTTAAAGATGTATTTGCATGGACGTATGATGATCTTAAAAATTTCGACCCTAACATCATACAACATGTCATTTCGATGAAACCCCAAACCTCACCCTTTCAATAGAAATTAAGAAAAATGCACCCTAAGCTCGAACCGACCGTTAAAAACGAATTAAATAAACTCTTGAATGCTAACATAATTTTTCCAGTTAGGCACACTCAATGGGTTTCTAACCTTGTCCCTATCCGGAAGAAAAGTGGGGAAATCCGACAATGCGTCGATTTCTGAAACCTTAATAGAGCATCTAATAAAGACAACTATCCTGTCCCACCCATGGAATAGATCCTTCAACATGTATCTGGTTCTGAGAGGCTATCCTTACTGGATGATTTCTCAGGGTACAACCAAGTTCTGATGTCTCCTCCAGACCAACTTAAAACCACCTTCCGCACTCCATGGGGCACCTACGCTTATCAAAAAATGCCCTTTGGATTGATTAACGTCGGCGCCACTTTCCAGAGATCAATGGACATTACTTTCCGAGGCTTAATCAATCAGTCCGTTGTAGTTTACTTAGATGATGTTACTGTATTTTCTAAAAATAAAACCGATCATCTAGCTCATTTACAAGTTGTTCTACAACGATGTCGTAAATACGACATTTCCTTGAATCCTAAAAAATCCATCTTTGTAGTAGAACAGGGTAAAATCTTAGGATTTATTGTGTCAAGCAAAGGGATGATTATTGATCCCGAAAGGACTCAAGTCATCTCGAAACTCCCCTTCCAACTTCCAAAAAGTCTATGCAGTCTTTCTTAGGCTAGATAAACTTTGTGAGAAGATTTGTCCCCAGCTTCTCCAAAATGGTCAGATCTTTGCAGAACCTAATTAAGAAAGACGCCCAATATCATTGGGGATCCTCAGAAAATCAAGCTTTTAATGCAATAAAGAAGGCCATAATAGACGCTCCGTCTCTCATGAGCCCTGAATTTTCCCAAGACTTTACGCTCTACACTTTTGCTTCTGACCATTCCTATCCTGCCATCCTAACTCAAAAGAATGCCGAAAACAACGAAGTACCCATTGCCTTTATGAGTTCTTCTTTCAAAGGTGCTGAAATTAATTACTCAGCGGTAGATCAACAACCCTATGCTGTTTTCAAAGCAGTCAAGCATTTTTTGGTCTTATCTTTTGAAATCAAGGATAAAAGTTATTGTCCCTTACCCAGCCGTCAGAAATCTGTTAGTGCATAAAGAACTAGGTGAAAAGAGGGCGAACTGGGTTACTTCCTTACAAGAGTACGACATAGAAATTACCCCAGCTCAAATAGTAAGAGGCCAAGGGTTATGCAAGTTAGTTGCTGATTCAGCAGCAGGACAACAAGAAGAAAGCGATATGTCAAACCTAAGACAACACGATCAAAATGTAATCTGTTACGCACAAAACTCTGTCAGTCCTTGGTATGATGATATAAAATTCAGTCTTGAACATGGGTCAGCCCCCCGTCACCTGGATCCCACAAGAAGAAGAGCGTTAAGATTAAAGTCAACCTCCTTTCATCTGGTTAATGGTATTCTGTTTCGTCAAAATTTTGATGGCGTACTATTGCGTTGTCTTGAGAAAGACGAAGCAGATAAAGTCTTACTAGAGTTGCATGCTGGAGAAGCTGGTGGTCATTTTGGTGGTGACACCACTGCTCATAAGGTTTTGAGAGCCGGTTATTACTGGCCCACGCTTTTTAGAGACGCCCATGCCTTGTGTTGTAAGTGTACCATTTGTCAAAAATCATCATGGCGGTTACAGAAACCAGCCTTTCCTTTGCAGCCCATTTCAGTAGACTCTCCTTTTCAGCAGTGGGGCCTTGATATCATAGGTCCAATCAACCCCCCATCCTCACAACAACATAAGTTTATCATAACAACCACAGATTACTTTACCCGGTGGTCTGAAGTTTCCGCATTAAGAACTGTGAATACCAGTCAGGTAATTACCTTTTTAAATTCAAATATTATCACTCGTTTTGGTATCCCTGACTATTTAGTATTCGATAACACCTCTTATTTTTCCTCTCTTGAGATGAGTGAGTTCTCTTTGGAAAAAGTAATTAAATTGAAGTATTCTGCTAGCTATTACCCTCAGGGAAATGGGTTAGCAGAGTCAACAAATAAGAATCTGATTAAAATCGTTAAGAGAACGGTGGCTGAAAATAAAAAGAACTGGCACAATGCACTGTTAAACACACTTTGGGCTGATAGGGTAACTCCAAAAACTATTGTAGGTAACTCCCCCTTTTTTCTCGTTTATGGCAGAGAAGCAATTCTGCCACCACACATTCTTCTTCCCTCACTTCAACTGTCACAGAAAATCCAAGAAGAAGATTGTCCCCCTTTGGAAAACCGAATTAATGCTTTGATGAAGCTAGAAGAGGTAAGATCCCAAGCTAAAAGTAAGTTAGATCAGCATCAACTAATAGTAAAAAGATGGTTTGATTCTAACTCTGCCTCTGATAGGAACTTCGAAGTAGGTGATCTGGTCCTAAAATGGGACAAACCGCATGAGGGAAAGGGAGAGCACACGAAATTTCAAAACTTATGGCTTGGACCGTTTTTAATCGCTGAGAATTTGGGTCCCAGTTCTTTCCGATTGCATAATCTAGAAGGGCAGCCTGACACCTATCCGGTGAATGGCCAAGCCCTGAAAAGATACTTTGCTTGATGACATTTCCTTGTATATTATGTACATATTTTGATTTTGTTTGCTTTTCTTTTGCTCTTTTGGTTTTGATTTATCTTTTGCACTTATCAGTTTGTGTTTTTGAAATACACATACCTGCAGGCTGAACTATTCAGAAAAAGAAAAACAGAAAATTCCTTCACTGAAATGACTGCTAAAAAATTGTATGAACATCAATTATATACTTCTGAAATTTACATCTGTGTTGGAAAAAAGTTTGTTGTTTGAAAGAAGTGAACTAATTTCGATCTCTGAGTAAAGCCTGTCATGATCATCTATTATCTTGATATGCTGTCCTTTTTCCTTAAGGGAATGACTCAGAAGATGTCTCCCTGCCTTCGAAAGTTGGTTCTGTAAATGAACCATCTCTGGATCTTAATAAAGGACATTTCTAAAAAATTCTGATGAGGTCTATAAAATATATGTTAAAATATCATAATTTTCAGCGTCACCCCACTCGACTATATGTCTTTAAAAAAATAAATAAAAAAAATAAAAAAAATCAATAAAAGAGATATGGAAAGTGATTGTAAACCCATCGGGATGCTGAACAGGTCTGCTGGCAGCGGGTAAATGCATGCATGACGCCAAGACAACTTCACCGGGGTACTGAACAAGCTCGTTGGCAGCGAAGCAATGTCGGGTATATGAAAATTTGCAAATAAGAAACCTCTTAACCTTAACATGTCCTTTATTCTGATCTGGAACTTCTTGGCAGGATATGGATATCAGAGTGGGTTAAACGACAACCCTGTCGAGGCTATGGACGCCTGCTGGCTGCAGTGGATCTGTCAACAGTATTAGAGATTTTATCTTTAATATCGTGGCTCGCTTTTCTTAAGACTGATATCAGTTTTCATCCTTTAAACACTGATGGAATATTTGGTTAATGATGATGTTTATACAATTTTCTGGTGGTTGTTTTTGAGTTAGAATGTTTCTCATTATCCTAATTTGAATTTGTTCTTGTGGCAGAGATAACTGCTTCTACCAGTGTGTTGCCAGTGTTGGCAGCCAGTTCACCTTTTTATACTATCCTTATAAGCTACCTACACCAGTGTTTTGCAACCCTTGATTTTCATCACAATATTTGCAATAAAATGACACTATTATTTCGTGCCTTCACGCACTTACCTTGGTTTTCATTTTCACGACTGCAAGTGTGAAAACTTGGTTTTCGAGGTCACATTTAAATCTTCACTGGATTTCTATGATCACTCTTGTCTTTATGCTCATTGTTTTTCTAATTTACTTATCGTTATACAATTGGCAAGACCCCTTGATTTGTACTCATTTGGCATTCTTTGATTGATTATATAATTTTGTTTTATGAGTGATTGAGTTTGTGATGCATTAGTGATTAGATTTATATGTTCTTTGATCAATTCACTTGACATGTTGGTTTCATGAAAACACATTTGTGTTGTGGTAAGACCCTTGGTATAAATTGTTTCATACAACACATATGTTCATGTAATAAAACCCTTGGTGYGATATTGATTTATTACTTTGGTTTTGAAACTATGGTAAAACTATGGCTCGCGCAAACGTTTAATCCACTTACCATATATTCATTGGTTGATTGAATGGCATAGTTTTTAACACATATGCATTGTGATTTGAATGGTTATGCRCGCTGGCAGTTGTACCATGGTAATGACTATTTTGCATGGGCAGAAATAGCTTCACCACCTTCGCACGTTCTTCCATTAATGTTTCCCCCTATCCCGGTTCACCTTTGTTGAGTGTTCGGGTGAGCCTGTGAGCTATCGACCTTCTGTATACTCTGTTCGAACCCTTACCCACTCACCCTGCTCACCGTGTGCTCCTGGCTATGGCACCGATGGTGCGCATAGAGATGAATGGTAACCAAGCCCTGTTGTTATTCGATAATGCTCAAAAGTATTTAGAAGACAATGGTTGGTTGGTGTTCATACAGAGGTTGCAGGGTTTCAACAATTTGGTTGCCCAACAATTCGCCCTCAGCTTTGATGGGTGCAGAGCTAAAGTAGGTGACATACAGCTTGAACTCAATGAAGAATTCATAAGCTCTGCTACAGGGTTAGCAGCCATGGGCCAGCGATTGTTTAAAAACTGCAAAGTCAACGAGGTGCCATGGCCTTTTCTATTCATATCACGAAAGGTTATATCCTGTGACAAAGGTATGCCTATTTCCACCCTCAAACCTCACTGGCATGATCTGTTGATAATGGTTAAACGATTTGTGACCTATGAAGGTCAGTATGGATTTGTTTTTCTCTATCACCTTCGGTTGTTAATGAATTTCATGGGCTATCCTTTAAACATGCCACATTACTTCTTGTGTAGCCTTTACAAGATGTCTAAGAGGTTCAAACGAGAGAACGCTGATAGCATCTTGTTTCATCATGGCTTGATTAGACTCATCATCATGCATCATTTAAACCTTCACGGCGATAATTGGCAAGCCTTTCTATCTCGAAATGGATTTGTTGATTCAGAGTCTATCCAAATCGATAAGGTTGTGGTTAGTAAGACTATGGTCGAGCCACCCGTTCCATTCCATATCCTCCTTCCCCCTACCAAACCCTTGGTCTGCCCTAATATCAACCTACCCAACATCATAAAAGACAAGATTGAGGCTTTCAAAAATCCTGTGAGTAAGAAAGTTAAGGGTAATCCTACTGTTGACAGTAAGGGTAAGAAAAACGCTCGATTGATATCGAGACTTGCCAGGAATAAACCTAAGCCAAGCATTGATCGAAAGCCCATAGTTATGAGCGAGGAGTCAGACTCCGATATTGAGCGTTTCCTAGCTGAAGAGTATCTGTACTCCCATGTCTTATGTTCCATGAAACCCTACGACTATGTATATAATTTGCCCCCTTGCCTAAAAAACAACCCTAATTACCTGGGAATCAAACTGTATAATGAAACCCCTGGTGGCTTAAACAAACCCTCGCCCATGTTATCCAACCCCGAGCAATCGTCATGTTTCCAAGGTAACGCCTGGCTAGAGCGTTACTATGCCGATGTCCCCCTACTGCAATCAAGGATCAAAGCATTAGAAGAATAGGTGACAGTGTTGTCCAAGGAGAACGATAGGCTACAGACTAACGACAAGAAGAAGAAAACCACTAGCTCGATTGTTTTCAGGAATGTCAAAGCTGCAACATCCTTTGTCAATTCCAAATTATCACAACCGAGTTGTTTTTCGATTGTCCAGGTATGAATTTCAATTTCAATTTCATTTTATGAGTGGCTTGAATTAATATAATGAATTGGTTTTTGGGTTTCGATTAGCTCTGTTCATAATTTGAAATGATTCTGTCATAGTTTGATTATCAAAAACAGTTATAGTTTGACCCTGTACAGTAGATTCATTTCGTTAAAATCAAATGCAGTTATGATTTGGTTATGCGATTTTGTCGTGCCCAGTTTAGTATAAGAAATTGATTAGTTTTTTATTCGTTTTTTTTTTTTTTTGAATCAATGTTGTTCATTTGATTTAGGATAATCGATTTGGTTTGATTTCGATTGGTTTCATTTGTCCCTAACAAAATCAAAATGATTCCGTTGATTTCAAGTTACCAGTAATGACTTTGTTCTGTGTCAAATCATTATTCTTGTTTGGGTTTCGATTACTTTCGACCTGTGTATAAGTTCTAGTTGCTAAAATCATGGAAGATGTGGTGATTCACAACGATAGTGTCGACCCCAAACTGTTTCGATTCGCTCCTGTTTTGATTTGATTTGCAAATAGATTGTTGTTAGCATGATCGTTGGTATTTGTTTAATATAGTTATATCAATTTGAAAAACGATCATGTAGATTTCGTTTTGGATTCTACCATGATTTTTGTTAATCGATGAGGCAACATAAACGATTGCATATGATTTGTTTAATAGTAGGTGTCGATTTCAATTGGTTTATGAAAATGATTTCATTTCTGTCAAGTTATCTAATATGGTTCTATTTACCCAAAATGGTGAAAACAATTGAACATAGTACGTGTATCTCTTTTATCACTCGATTGATCACAATATCGTTTTCTCTTAAATTAGCCGAACAGTTTTTGATTTGAATGATTCATTTGGTTTCTTATTTAGCAATCAAATTTTTTGAATGTAATTCTTGGAATTTGAATTGGTTTTAAAAACAATTCTGTGTTTGATTTAGACCAGCTACAGAATCGCAAGATTCTATAGCTGGTCTTTAAAATTAGATTTTTATTCATTTTATCAATAAAATATCTTCTTAACTTGTCTATTTTTTCCCCCTTTCAGGTACATTCAAATTATAATGATCTATTGGGCATGATGTAGTAGTTTAGGAGATACTTTGGATTTGGTTTTGTCTTAGGTTGTTAGCTTGAGTCAAAAACTTGGGATATTTTCCCTGATTTGTGTAAACTGTTTTGATAATTCCCACATGAATGTTTTACCCTGTAGGAAGTCTTTAAATACTTATTATTTTTTGTAATAATCATTATAATCACTGTGGGAGAACGAGACTATGGATTTATGATACAGACTGAGATGAAATTTGATGTCTTGTAACAACTTTCACTTTCAATATATCAAACTTTTGTTTCAAGTTTTATTCATATCATTTTGCAGTCGATTATAGACTACTTTAGCTATCGTAATCTATTGCAGGTTCATGTGACTTGATTAATGCATAATCCATATCTGATCTCTCTTATTCAAAAAATACAACAATTACTTTGTTTCATCTAATGAATCACAGATTTCTCTTCTTCGTTAATTGAATCATTTTTGTACAAATCCTTGCATGCAGATTTATCTAATGTGATGATTTGTAAATTATAAGATTGCTGTAACTTTTATGTCTTGTTTGTTCTGTTATCGATATTCAAAAGAGCACTGTTACTTATTGTTTACTAGAGGCTTGCAGAGGATTGATGTAGGTTTCCTCCCATCGAACAGTCGAACTGGATTCTTTATACAGGACAAATTGGAAAGCGTTATCACAGTTTAGCTTATTAGTGTTATGTAAGTAGTTTAGAGAGATATATGCATAGTTTAGATTTGTAGTTAGAGTTAGTGTTTTAATTGCTTAGTTTAGATAGTTAGTTTTTATTCTATTTCTTTCTCATAAAACTATAAAAATAAAAAACAGTTCCTCTGTCTTAGGACAGTTTGCAATTGATTTTTGCAGGTTTTCTTATAAATCTGTAATTTATAAATATTGTACATTTGTAATTAAGATTTGATTCAGTTAATAGTTGAATGTTGAATTTCATAGAATTATTATAGTTTAGGTAGTCAATTGTATATATTAGTAGTTTAGATTTGTTTATTAGTTTGTTTTATTTATTTAGATTAGTTTATTTAGAGTAGTTTTCTTTTGTTTTCTTAGGACTTAGATCGGCTAATGGAGCCGCTAAACCCGTCAGGGTGGGTTATCCCAAACGGCTTGGGTTATTTAGACAACCCCGGACCGGATCCACTCTTCGAGTTGACGGACGGTCAATTTCGCCCGTCAATAAGTAGCTTCTCAAAATGTATGTATACTATTGTTGTTTTTCTTCCTGTGAGAGCAATCCTTGAAATAATGTGGTTCACCACACTCCCAACATTTCACTGGTTCCTTTTGGGCAGTCTCTTTGTTATAAAATGTTGTCGATTTTACATTTTTATTTTTAGATGGATTATAAGTCTTATTATTTCTGTATTCATTTCCATGAAACCCTTTTGCAGTGTTCTTATTGAAGAACTTTCTTTCATTTCTTCGTGGATAAAATATTTCAACTTTCTTTCCCTTCCATTTTTTAGCATTTTCATTTCTGGTTTTATAGTGTTCAAAACACAATTTAGCCTCATGCATAGCTTCTTCTAACATCTTAGGATTGTCAAATTCAATCCTATATTTATATGAGGTCGGTAAAAAACTGAAGAAACATTGTATCTTTGGTTTTTCATCCACAATATATGGTACACATTGCAATAAGCTTAGAAATTTGTTGCAAAACTATTTCATGGTTAAATTTCCCAAGTTCAGTTCACAAAATTATTTATCCTTACCTTCACAATATTGTTATGATAGATATTGTTTCTTAAAATATATTTTAAAATTATTCCAAGTTATTTTACATTCCTTAATATTCTTTACTCTCTTGATATCTTGCCACCAAATATCATTCTTCTCATTCATATTATAGATGGGCATTCTTTCTTTAAGTTCACTTGAATAATTATATATCTGAAAGTATTTTTGCATCCCAGAAAGCCAAGCTTCTGCCTCTTCTACAGTCTCAAGATCATGATTAAAGATTGGAGGTTTTATCTTTTTAAATTCTCCCATAATTTCCTAATGATGCTTAAATGTTTATTTTTAGTATTTTCCTCACTTGAAGTTTCAGTTTTATTAAAAACAAATTCCGTCATTGATTCAGTATGTTCAAATTTCCTACAATTCTTATTGTGGAGGTTAGTTTTAGAATTACTAGAAACTTGACCTTTATTCGTGTCCAAGTTCCGACTATACAATTTTTCTAACAATATTGCATTAAGTTCTTCTTGTCTATTTATAATTTGTTCATTATTTTCCTTAACAGTTTTCAATTCTTCCCTTATACCCTGTACAATCTAAATTAATTCATATTGTCTGTTATCCCTGCTTTCATTCAAATTAACCCATATATTCCCCTCACCAGTATTTCCTTGTTCAAGAATTTCTAGTTCATTTTGATGTGACCATTCTTCAGGTAGAATAGGTACTTATGTCATCTTTCCTGTAATCAAAGTCTTCTTCCTAGTGGTAAGAAGAAAATACACACGTTTTATAGATAAGAAGTTAGTTAGAGGTAAGCTTGATGCAAATTTAATTTTTATATCTGTAATAGTTTCATGTACAAATTCACTAACTTTCACTTGTCCTAAGTTATAATCTTATGGTATATTTCCTAGTCTTATATTGTAATTCATTTGGAAAAACTACAATTTCCATGTCTTAACTCCTATGATATAACTTATGTGTAGACAAACCTTTCGTTCATAATCCTATAAGAAAGGGTTATTATTAGACCCTTGTTGCAATCTTGTTTTACCTAGAGCATAAGTTGGCTTCACTTGATTGCTAAGGTATAGTAGTCGATGGGAGGATTACTCTTACTAAGGTTTCTATGTAATTTAATTAAACGGTTAAACCCAACCCCACAATCATAACGTAGGTACAAGTTATCAAAAGGTTTACCCCGATCCCCTCAATCATAGAGTAGGTTGAATGGATCGACATGCAATGTATGATGGTAACATCGTAATCATGTTTGATATGGTCAGAGTTAATGATGTTTTGACATTTGATAATAGAGTGGTTGGAGGTTGTTAATACCAAGCTTAACATATCTCGTCTCTTATTAAAACGATTGTATGTATCCTCTGGTGGAAACCCTCCCATGTGCCAGGTGTAATCTTCTAAGAACAAGAGCTGGGGAGGTAATGTCCTAACCATCCCATGTAGTTTTAGGTCATTCGATCCTTTGTTTTGGTAATCTTCCGGCGGAAGATGAGGGTTCCTACTGGTATGAGTTAGAAAGACTCTAGGATTTAATCTCTCTGTCTTCGATCTTCCTCCATTGTGATATTTGGGATTAAGTGTTGTTACCTATGCCAACCTCTATGCTCTCTCTGTCTTCATTTGGTTTTCCATTCTAGATTTTCTCAACATTTGGGACTCTGGGCGTAACCAAGTTAGATTTTTTTGGTCCTTTTTCTTTTTTAATGAAGTCATGTTTACTGTTACAAAAATTCCATTACTGTAGATATCAATGGTTTCTATTTGTTATCCTTGATTGAAGGGTTATTAATTCTTGTGTGCATTTCACTTGGTTTTCTTTATAAACTTAGTTGTAGTCGTCATCTTTGTTCATACCTGTGTTTTTTTTTTAACCCTTACAGAGTGCTCCTGTATTGGTCACAACTCATTATGTATTCGAGCATTCTATTTATATTTTTCTTATGTAAATACTCTTCCTGTAATAAAAAAACCTTTTGGATACTTTAATCTAATGATGGGCCCTTGTTGTGAATGAGGGTACCAATCAAGAATAAATTTTGGTTCTGTCTAGTTGACTCGTTCTTCTACAGGAGTATCCTTGCGGGCTTTTTGAGCTATTACAGGTAAAATCTTATTATAACCCTATCGTCATTCTTTTAGAAAGATTTTGTTTCCTTTATTAATGGTTGTGTGTTGTGTAGGCGTGCTCAATTATTTTAGTAGGACGTATTCATACATTACCCGGTCTTAATTTCCTTTAAGTGTTCTTACTTGAATGTATTTCTACTAATTACTGCATTTGGAAATCATTGTTCACATGCGAGGAAATATGGCCTCTACGCCAGGGTGTTAATCCTTCGGGAGGTATTTTGTTTCTATGCTAGACCCTAATTGGGGATAAGGGATTTGATACCACTATCTGTGTTCGAGGTAACTGGTTGGTTACCTACCGTGGTTTTATCGACCACATTCTTGGTCTGTTAAACAATAAGAAATGTATTATGTTTTCTGGTTTGTATTATGCTTATAGATATCCATACATAAGTTGACTGTGTATGAAATTTCTGTTATTTTGTTGAAATATTAAACTATGAAGAGGTTTTTCACCAACATATGTTTATTTATTTCTAAGTGGGTTTTTACTCTCGTTAAATTAATAGAGTCATCATGAATGTAACTTTGTTTAATATATATTAATGGATTTTCCTTAGTTCTTCATTTTGTGCCCATGAATGGTTCCAAGCCTAAATTTCCATGCTCGCATGATCTTACTAAGTTTTTTCCTCATTTTAAAATTGCTACAGAACCTATAAGGCTTGTTCCTTATACATCACATTATTATATATACAACTTTTACTATTTTGTTGTAATTATTCAATGACCTTAACTTACTATATATATTCTAGATTTCATCTACAATAATAGCATTGTGGTTTAGAATCTAGCTTGTTGGTTATAATTCAATTTATATAAATTATTCTTTCATACCAAAACTTTGATAATTATATAATCATTCTTCCTGCATTTTAATCAAGATATTGATATAATCATTGCTTTATGATATTTCCTATGAAATTTGTACAATGGAATGAAACAAGAAAAAACCTCTAATCTCTAGTTAGATTACAATCAACAATAATTTATCCATGAATTATGATTTGAAAAACAATCTAACTAAAATAGAATATCCATAATCTACAAATTGAATAATAAATTGACTAGAATACAATGGAAGAAAAACTTGTAGCTAAGATTTCTTTTAGGGAAAACACACTTCAAGTGGGTTTCTCCTCTGAACCATATATCATAGCTACCACATATTCCAACTCTATCACCCCTAATATAAATCCATATCCAATAACCTAAGCAAATGACTTGTTACAATTCGTAGGGAGCTCCCATCATCGGTAAATGTTTTAGTTATGTTAAATAAGGGATAGGCATCTAACATCCTCTGCACCAAACGAATATATCTGTGACTTATTAGAAACAAGCTGGAATTCCAAAGCACACACAATTTTTGGACTAACATATCTCTACACACATGCTAGTTGGCTATCTCCTACAATATTGGGTGGTAGATCATAGAAATGGGGATAAAAATTCCCCCTTCTAGACAACCTAGTGATAAAATAAATATCATGCTCTATGGGTTGATATTTGATCTGTATTGGTTCATTACATTATTTTTCATCTATCTTGATGCTTTTACAATGGAAACAATTGAAAGAATTAGCTTGCAGGGTCATTTTAGTGGCAGGTCCCAGTTTGGAAAATTGGGGTCCATAACCTTTTAGAGCCATTTTGAGGAACTAGACGATATTTTTGGGGGTTTGGTGATCCAAAATTGTTCTCACCCCCTTCATTATATTATTTACATGATACTTTCTAAATGGTGCATACTATGCATCAATTAGAGTTCATATGCAAATGTTATGCCTCCCACAAGTTGACCTATCATGTTGACCATCATGTTATGAAAGGATTCCATGTCAGCCCCAATTACACATGCATATGGCACTAACCATGCATGTAATTTCAATAATATTCCAAAATATTTAAAACCCTATCAAAATTGAGGGTTGAGGAAGTAAAAATCCTACCCCTAAATGTCTACCGGGCTATGTTAAATACCCTTCTACTAGGAGGAAAAAGGGTGACACTTTTTTCATCGTATCTTGTTCCATAGCTGAGAAGAACATCTTAGAGTGGTATTATATGAAAATAAAAGAGCGAGAGATATTTTGTAGAATCCATACATGCTACAAGTCAAATCCAACTCCATGGAAAGTGCCTCTTTCTCTGTACTGACATCATTTCTATACCAACGAAAAGAGAGTAGAGCAACCTCACCTTCTGTCTATGTTTTCTCTCATATTGGGTTTCCCATGTCATATATTTTTTTTATTTGTGGATGGTGTGATTTTATTTTACTATTCTCTATTTTCCACATTTTATCTATTTCATGCATAAGAAGAAAATCAGTAACTAAATATTTTGGAGCTCTAAAGGAAAACTATCCTTAGTTGTAAATATTTCAGTATTTTGTTAGATTTGTTGTGATGAATGTTTCCATTGGAATATCCACAATAGTTTACAGATCAATACCACATATTGGGATCAACCCTGAATGCCTTTCAACCCTCATACCAATGGAATCAACTGCTACAAAAATGAAAATCCCCCCCTGAGGGATGTATCCTCCTAATAAAACTTGAGAGGGACAACATCTATCAAAAGGAAATGATTCTACATTGAAATAGGGTGAGGGATCCTCTCCTTGTCCCTCCCTTTGGTCTCCCACTCATGCAAAAAGTTGTACATGTTAAATGTTTCTCCTTCTACACTCGTCATCTCATATATAATTCACATACAATTATTTTTAGGAACATATATATTGACAAAACAAATTGAAATTATAAAACACACACATATATAACGATTTTTTATTTATCAAAAACTAAAATTAATTTATGTTTTCAAGAAAAAAGTGATAAACTAACTCATGTACCTTTAATAGACAATAAGCAATAGGCTTTGCCAAGAAACAAGAAACTTAGATGGTGCTCTATGTTATTTGGTACAACGATGCTACTATTGTCATTAAATGCACTAAGATGCATCGTTTAGTTGCACTGGTAAGTTTGATGACCCATTTTCGTAATTTTGAGAGTGCTCCATGTTATATGGTGCATCGGTTCTATGTTAGTAACTAAACCCACCTGTGTGCATTATTCCATACAACAAAGGGTTAAAGTACACCGATAAGTTTGGTTCTCCATATTTCTTGGAGCTGGAGTATGTATTTATAATGGTGCTACATTAGTCATTAAATACACGGGTATGATAAGTTTTACACATGTAGTGCTCTATGGTTAAGTAGTGAAATTATTCCATATAACACAGTGGATTTGTAGTTCCTCATCTAGTGGCACATGGTCTTTAATAGTGTACCAGTCATAGGGAATTATGTTACGTAAGGGGAACTGTTGCATTCAAGTTGTTAGAACACATAGGTAGGTTTATTATGGGAAACAAATGTCTCTTCTTAGATAGAGGTACTAGAGATGCAAATTTTTGGTATTTGTTACTTAGTTGAATGAATTTATTCAAGTACATTCACAATATGCACTATCATATTTGCTTCCTATGATTTCACATGATGCACTGCATTCATGGTGAGCCACATGCGTGAAATGCATTGCGCAAAATTTTTGGAAAAAATTGACAAAAAATATATATATTTAAAGGTAAATTTTAAATTTTAATTCAATGAAAATTTAAATAAGGAGGTTAAAAATATTTACATGGTCTCTTCTCTCTTGAGGAGGCATGATTGTCTCACAGAGGAAAAGTGAAATTTTCAAGCTTTTTCCAAAATTGAAAAATGTATGGAATCTAGAGTTTCTCTAAGGAAGAAAGACTATAGAGCACATGGAATAGGGTGGTCATAGAAGGAGGGTGTGCACCAATGCTCATGTGAGAGGATGTAAGAATGATGCAGGAGCATCGTAAGCAACCAACCAACCAAGCAACATAAAAGGCGGAGGACAACTGGAAAAGCACCAGTGCACGTTTTTGAAATGTTTTGAAAAATTAATGAAGCGGATATTAATGTGATAGCTGGGGAAGTGTACTTACATTTGTATCTTAGATGTTGTAAATAGATCTTGAGCACTGCTCTCATCTGTAGAATGTAAAGGCATTTATATGTAATTAATGAAAGTAGGTAGATTTGAATTCATACATTAGACAGTTTAGAGAGTAGGAGGGAAAACGGATATAGACACCCTCACCCTTGTATCATTGCAACATTATCATCATTGAGAGCTGAAGCAGAGAGATGTAGAGAAGAACCCATGTACAGGAGCACTTGATTTAATATATGAAGCTTTGACTCAATTTTCATGGCGTTATGATGCTTACTATTTACATTTGCTAAATGGTATGCTTACAGTTGTTTTATTCTCTCATTTTATGCATTTGTTTCAATGTTGTGTTGAATGTGTGATTTCATGTTAAGTATATGAATTCTGAGAGAGGAGAAGAATGAGTTTCAATTGTTTCTCATCCTAAGATTTCCTGCAAGGAGTGCAGTGAAACGTCCACAAGGTGTGCGTTGACAAGAGTCTGAATTTTATCTCAGAAATCTCAGGAGAGATACCATTGTTCTTATACCAGTAGAAGTGTAGGTGAAGTACAAAGTTGTGCAAGGTGTGCATAGGCTAGTTGAAACCTTAAAAGTTATCAACTAAGGTGAAGGTGGAAGGAATTCTATTACAAAGAGTGCACAAAGTCGAGGACTCAAATAACCCGAGGTTATTTGAAAGATTGTCATAAGGAGTGCGAGAAGAATTCCTTTTGGGGACTTGAGTTTGCAAGTGAAATATCAGGAGGGATAGTACCTTTGAAGTGTTCAAAGGGAGACGAAAGTCAAAAGCATCTCATAAAAGACAAGTTCATGAGGGAGAACATTGATTTGTCTCGCAAAATTCATTGAGGAGTGAATCGGGAGGTCAGAATTCTCCGAGGAGAACTCGTGAAATCGTGGGGACCATAGGATCTAGAGGAGTTGGAAGGTGGTTAGGAGTTGGACAAATCCACCACCCTGACATCAAGAATCAATGTGGACTGTTGATCGTGGTCTGTCTGAGCTGTCAAATCATTTCGAGAATTTGGGACTCGTAAGTTGGGAGTGTAGGTCAAAACCCTTGGTCACTCAAACTCCCGGTTCATGAAAGGGATAATCAAGTGTGAAATTTCGGTATTTCAGGGTTCGACATACATTGAATCTTGATGACAAGGAGTCGGGGTGCTTAGCATTGAAAATGATGAAGTCGAGAAATGCGACAGGACTTTGGCGTGGAATTTCAGGAGTTCGACATTTCAACACTTTGGGTGTCGGGAAGTAGAGGAGGCAACAATATTTGGAATTGAGAGTTTCAAACTCCCGGGTTCGCGAAAATATGAAAGAGCCAGAGTCGTCGGATCGTGGAGGATCTCAGCCGTAGATCACATTGGAGGCGAGGTTTTGGGAATTCATAGATTAGAGTTTAGAGAGGTAAGGAACCTTTCTGTTGTGGATCTCGCAAGTCGCAAAATCCTGAAGAGTGAAAGGAAAAATTCCCGAAAAAATTGAAGGACAATAGTCGTGGGCCCAATCGGGTTTTAGGGTTCCGGCAGTCAAGAGACAGAGTTGCATGTCAATGCAACTCCCAAAATCGTGAAAAGGAAAAAGCCAAAAGGTGGTTCCTAAGCATTAATTGGAGGATACGTGTGATGGAAGTCAAGGGAGTGGTCAAGCTTTAGGGAAAATCTCAAAAGACCTTCGAACTCGCCAAAAGGGGAAATTTCAGAAATCAGAAAATCATAAGGGAAGAGGAATGAGTGTTGGTTGATCACTCAAGTTTCGAAAAGCCAAAATAAGTGGCAACAAGAGGCGTGTGTTTGGTGCATTGAAGGATTCAACCCTCGTTGACGTTTCGGGTTTCGAAGGTTGAAGAGACAAGGGGCTCGACAACAGGATTTGTGAAATCGTGAAATCCAAAATCCTGAAAGGAAAAGAAAATCCCCGATCATATTTGTTGGTCAGCTGTGGAATACACCTTGTGTTTGTGGTATTTCCTGTGGGGAAACCAAAGAGTCAATTTGAATTAGGGGAATATTTGGAACGATCCTAAGATTGGGAGGTCATGCAGAACTTGCTGAGGCAGGGGGTACTGCGTCAAAGAACACACAAAAATGTGATAATGAAAATTAGTTTGGTAATTGTTTTTATTTTACGCTACGATGGTGTGCCCAAATGTAAGACACATTGTTGCATTCGATAGTATCATAATGCATCAATATGTTTTTTTGTTTATTTTATGCTATCATAGTCCACTAGATAGTTGGACACCTCGATGCAACCTATCCCCCATAAGACATCACTTGGATTTTTTGGAAAATATTTAAAAACTCCACTATTGTGTGTGTGTGTGTGTATTGTTATATATATTGGAGTTTCATGTCTTTGTGTGTGTAATTGTTTTTCTATCTACTAGTATTGTATATGCCTTGGTGCATTCCAATTATCTCCAACCACCATTATGCATTTTTATGTTTTTTAAATAAAAAAATGATATTTCAACATTTTATCTTAATAACCATTATCGATGCTCTTTATTTTGTCAACATCATTGTGTTATGTATTGGAGTGCACCTATGCATTCTTACTATGGAGGTCCACCGGTGTAAAATCCTCCATAAAATCCTCTATTCGCTTACCTCCTATTTAAATAGATAAGGGATGTTTTTTTAGAGGAGGTTCCATAAAAACATCTGCTACAAGTTGTTTCCCTTGTAGTGAATTTTTTGATTATTACTCATATCATTCCATGTTTTTCTATGCACCTAGTCCTTTACAATGGTGTGGAAATCACCTCAGTAGGAGATCACATGAGGAAGTTATGCCTCCCACAAGTTTTCCTACCTTGTTGACCACCATGGTACTGACTGGATACCACATCATCCTCCATTATTCTCACATGTGTGGGTAGTCACATGGGACTTCAAGAATATTCTAGAAGGTCCAAAAACCTTATAGCTAATTGAGACTTAAGGCATGCAAAAACAAATATCACGATATCTTAAATACTAGGCCACTAGAAGGAGAAAGGTTACCATTCTTTATCATTTTACTTGTTCCATAGTTGAGTAGAGTGTTGGAGGAGTGGTATTTAATAACATGACAAAAGAGGAATACAATTACGTAGTAGTCGTTGAAGCTATGATGACAAGGGAAACTCCATAGTGAGTGCCCCTTTCTTTGTGTTTGCATTTTCATAATCGAATAAAAGAGAGAATAGCATATGTCTCACCCTATAGGTAGGTCTTGTCCCATATCGGGCTTAGAAGGATACATCTTGTGTTCATTTGTCTAGATGGTTTGTTCATTTGTTTGTTTTTTCATTTTCATATTTCAATTATTTTTATAAATTTGAGCAATAAGCTAGTGATAATAATCTAAAATGTAATGAAATAAACATCAATATTAAATCATTTCAAAATATTATAAGATATATTCTGATGTAATATTCCCATTGAATATCCTTACAAATTTACATATCAAAAAGACAAGAGAAACACATAGTAGAAACATATGTATCACACCATAATTTCATATACCTTTTTTGTTTTGTCATGTGTATATGAAATCATATGGTAATCAATATTTCCGGCTTCCATTGCGGGTGAATTTTGATTAAATAATGGATTATGAGATGAGATAAAAGTAGTACAATTTGGTGTTGCATGATGTGTTCAACAATATCAACATGAAGATTAGCTTCACATTGGTTGTCAAATTTGATGTTGCAAGTGAGACAATTCATTACCTTTTACCATTTTGGAATACATTACCGACTTTGTGTTGACCTATCATATATTGACACTTTTGATATTTTTATTTAATTGATTTGGTTTGCTAGACCTATAATAAAAATAATCCATTTTTCTTAATGTCTGAATAGTGTTTATGTGGGATCCACCTCATGAAATTATAGAAAAATTTGAACCTAGGCCTTCCTCCATTTTCATTAGTTTGACATGCTTCCTTCCTAGTTTGTAACTTAGAGAAACTACAATAATTGCAATTAAACATAAAAATATTTAACTTCAAGCATTTGTTTTTGCAAATTATTATATCCTATTTTTTCATTGCAGCTATTGATCCATTCCTTTTTTACACCAACGTGTATCAATGATTGTGGGAAACTTTCAATTTGTAATTTGGAGTAATTTGGTCACATGGGTGAATTAATGAAGGTGGGTAACACTTTCGTGACAACCGGGTCTCCAAAATTTCGAAAATCAATTTTTCGGCCGAAAGTCCTATTTTTTCGGCTGAGAAATGTTTCAGTCGAACCTTTAAACATAAAATCGAATGACACCCTGACGACACCCTCGATTTTCATGTACAATTTTAGCCGGACATATATTTTTCATCCGGTAACATCTTTTCGGCTGAAAGATATTTCGGCTGAAATAATGTTTCATCCGAAATAATCTTTTGGCCGAAAGAACTTTTCGGTCAAAAGATTAGTTTGGCCAAAAACACTTTTTGGCCAAAAGATTAGTTCGGACGAAAAAAGGTTTATATATTACCCACACATCGCCCTTGCAATAGTTTTTTCTAGTTGTTAGTTAGTTCATACATGTTAGTGTTTGGTGTTTGGTGTGCGGGAAGACGCTAGTGTTCCTGTTTGCTGTTTAGTGTTTGTTGCGGGCAGTGTTTGTTGTTTGCTGCGGGTGGATGGGCAGTGTTTGCTATAGACAGGTGATGTTGAAGATGTTGGAGCAGTGGGTGGGCAGACATTAGAGATGTGGGCGTTCGGTCCAGGTATGTTAAGATTCATAAATTTTGAATTAGAATTTGGAATTTAGAATTTAAAATTAGAATTTAAAATATTTTTTTTTATTGTTGGCAGGGACTTATTCATCCCTGTCCATGTACAGTGACATGCCTAAATTCAGGCATGTACCTATACATGGACAGGGCCAAATATGGCCCTGACCCTTAACTTAAATTTTAAATTTCTATTTAAATTTTAGAATTTAAAAGTTATTTTTTGATTGTTGATAAGGCCTTATTCGACCTTGTCCATGTATAGTGACAGGACCGAATTCGGGCCTGTACCTGTACATGGACAGGGTCGAATATGGATTTATCCCTTATGTTTAAACATGTTTAAATTTTAAATTTTTAAACATGTTTCAAATATGTTTAAATATGTTTAAATTTTAAATTTTTAAACAGGCCCGAATTTCAAATATGCTTAAATTTTAAATTTTTAGTTAAAAATTTGAGTTTAGAATTTTTTTTTAGAATTTTGATAGGGCCTTATTTGGCCCTGTCCATGTACAGGTACAGGCCTGAATTTGGACCTGTCCCTGTCCATGGACAGGGATGAATATGGCCCTATCCATGTATAGGGATAGGCCTGAATTCAGACATGTCAATGTACATGGACAGGGCCATATTCTTCCATGTCCATGTAGTACCTCAAGTAGAAGGATAAGTAGATCTAGACCCAATAAAAAAGGCCAGTTCGATAGGAAATCCATAGAACTGCTAAGAAAATAATTATAGTTGCAGAAAATAGACAGAGGCCTGAAGAGACTGTAAACTTTAGGGCATGACACAAACTATCTATTCTAACTATAAGCAGTGAGACCAAGGGCTAAACATGAATGCTACAGGGCCACCACTACACTAAATAGTGCCCAAACTAAACAAAATTATACTCTGACAACAACTGTAAAGAAACATCACCATAAAGGACCTAGTACATATCAGAATATTTAACAGACCTAACAAAAAGCTTGAAATACAAAAATATGTCTATAGTAGTTGTTGCAATAGGAGAAAAATAAGTACAACATTGAAAAAAATCCACTTCTCTGCTAATAGTATTGTTAATTTAAATTTTTAGTTAAAAATTACAATCATGGAAACAATAGGGATAAAGGAAGTGTACAAAACCTTGAATCAAACCTGTTGTAATCATATTAGCTAACTGTATAGGGTTGAACATGATGAAGTAATGAGATAATATGATATGATACCACAACAAGCCCTGTGAACAAACTGAATTACAGTACATTCTTTGCTTAGAAGTAATTCCATCATATTCATTCATAATGACATTGATGTTGCATTCTTATTTATTAGGGTCCTACTCCTAGTATAGGATATGAATAATACCTAGACTAGTTCTGCTCATATGTTACATGTATGAACTTCTTATACATTTTCATATTTATGGGATTGGTTCTAACTCAGTACTAATACAAATACAACAACATCCTTTACATTCAACTTATGATAATCTACTCCACGCGTCTATATGATCTCAACATAATATAGGGTTATGACTCATACAAGAAGATTCGTTCATGTTCTATGATGTGTGTTTGATATGTTGTTATAACTAAGAGTAATACATAGATAAACTGATGTGTGTTTATGATCTTTGTTGGATTTGTTGTCATTTTATGAAAAATGACAGAATTAACATAATTAAATCTGAATTAAATATGACAGAAATAGAACATAATTCTGCTCATGATTGGTATGTTATTTTTTTTCATGGTTGGTATGTTATTTTCTTAAGCATTTTATGTTGTTTTCTTATCCAAATAGTAAATTAAATCTTAATTGTAAAAGAAAACATTACACATAATTGATTTTAGAAACTATGGTATGATCTATTGTGACAAATTTTTATAGTGTAATATATATGACACTTAACAAGTCCTTTCCATATGTCCATCTATAAAGGACACACCTATATATGACTTTGTGACATCTATAAGAATGAATATAGGAATGTATTAACATTTTCGTGTGACCATATTTGTTATCCTATTTATAAATAGTTCTAGGTAAATGAAACATAGTATAATTATTAAAATGGGTATATAAATATAAAGTTAATGAAGAAACGTTATAATAAACACCATTTATTTTTATATAAGAAATGTTTTTAGTATTTTTTTGAATTTTAGATAAATAAGAAATGATGTAAGTATTAAAGTTTTAAAATTTCAAACTAATTCAATATAAAGAAGGTAACTTTTCATCAATTTTGTGACAATTAAGACTCACTCAATTGCATCTTCTTCAAAATATATATCCCATTAAAACTCACATTACTATGTTTACAATAGGTTATGATGCACTTACATTTGAAATTATTGTCATGATTGCTCTCAATCTAGATTTCTAACTCCAACAAAGCCTCCCAATATTACATTTTTTCCATTTGCTCCACCTCATCTTAATATAACTTAATATTGAAGACAGTTTAAAAATTACTTATATTGACGGCCAAACTTATTGAATTCTTATCTTATTGATGATATTTATATTCATATAATATTACTTCACACATATTGACCAAAGTTATTGAATGCTTATCGCATTGATGATATTTATATTCATATAATATAACTTCAAATTGACAACTTATTAATTAATTTATTAATAACCTAGACATTAGTAATTAATGTGTTTATTGAACCATAATATTGTATGTCTTTGGATATTTAGGCATATCAAGCACACACATATCCCACACATAGACAATAATAACAAGCGATGTTCCTAATTCATATTTTTAAAATGTTCACAACTAATCATGCATACAAATAAATAAAGTAAATCAAACTTCAAATAATCCTCATTAAAGAAAGATTAATAATTCAACATTCATCCATCTTTAAAATTGAATTATTATAATTTAAACATGGTAGGAACTATGTGAGGAAACCAAGAATCACATATCGAATCCCAAATGTGATCCTCAATTGACTTGGAATCACCCAGGCCCTTTTAAACCCTTAATTCCATCTCGCATCTCCCATCCCATCGTTATTTTTTTGAATTGATTTCCCTTGGTGAACCTAACTTCTAATTTCAATGACTTCTATGTCTGGGTTTTATTGAATATTATGAAAATATTGTGGTTTTATCTTCTGTCACTTATCCCTTTAGTCATCAATATGTGCATGAGCAGTCATCCAGGAGCTAATTTGACGATCGTCACTTCGGCGTTTAAATACCTATAGATTCAAATGCCCTTCATTTCTGTGCATGGATGATGAGTGAAGGATAATAATTTTCCATGATGTCTATCCCTTACTTATCTTTGAGTTGATTGATTCATGGTTGAATGTCTAGTATTTGCACCTTCTTATGAGTGAGTACCTCTATGACTTGATTGATTAAAACATTGATTTGTCTCTATGTTTTTAATTGCTTGAGCTTGGGTACATATCTGCATTTTTATTGATAAACTATGCATTGTGAATGATAAACCTCTGAGTTGAATGGCAGTCCCTTGGCGAACCAAAATTTTGATTTCAATGACTTCTCTGTGTGGGTTTTATTGATTATTATGAAAATATTTTGTTTTATCTTTCATCCCTTATCCCTTTAGTCGTCAGTCTGTTCCTGAGCAGTTGGCCAGGATTTGAATTGACAGTCGTCACTTTGGTGTTTAAATACCTATAGATTCAAATGCCCTTATTTTTTGTGCATGGATGATGAGTGAAGGATACTAATTTTCTCTGCTTTATATCCCTTATTTATCTCTGAGTTTATTGATTCATGGTTGAATATTTAGTCTTTGTGCCTACTTGTGTAGATTTGTTTTTTCCTTGAAATTCATCTGATCAATATTTAATTTGATATGCTTGGATTTTTAGGTAGTAACTAAATGAATTTCACTTTTTTCAGTCTCTTGATATGGATTCTCTACCAAATTCAACACTCACTTTTGATATGGCTTCTCTTCCAAACCATAGACTCTTATCATAGTAAACTCCTCAAAAAGGAACGAGTCTCCCACTTTGGTGTTCTTTTCCAATTGTAGTGACCCTTTGAATAAAGGAATA
>ML791329.1:352679-369672 GCA_009831015.1 Picea engelmannii
CATCAAATCAACATCATAATAAACAAATCAACCCAAAAGCACACTCCCTGACTCAGTCCAGAGTCCAAGGGGGTCTACTGATGCCTCCGCATCCTCAAGGTCACAAACCTGCACACTCAATAAACTGAGTCAATAGCACCCGTCTACATGGATAGTAACACATCATATCATCTTTCAATCACATCATAATCAAATATATAAGGTCCAACATCAAAAAGGGTCCAGATCACTTGCGAGCAAGTGTTCTCAAAGAATAAGTGTCCTCAGTGCGCCAGAGCGGGATGTTACAGATCATGATTTTCAAATCTAATACTTCTGACATTAATAACAAATTAAGGCAATTGATTGAGCTAGTACTATGATCACACTGTAATTTAAATTGCACATCTGATTTGTTTTAAGAATAGATTTAGATTACAGCTTGATGTCATTATGCACCTTAGACATGCATTGCAGGGATCATAATGGAGGTTGAAATAAGCGGTGTTGATTACCTTACTTGCTTTATTAATTGCCTTTGTCTTATAATTTGATTAAGGGTACCCCTCCCTTGCAATACTCTAATAGTCGTAATGAGTTAATAATGATGCACGATCATAAACTGCCTTAATGTCAATAACCTTGTAGTTTGCATTCTTGATGGTTATGTTATGGTCTTTAGCTTAGAAGGTTGGGTCTGCTTGTGTCGGGTAGGATGTAGACACCTCCATGTTCCTTAGAACAATCGCCAACCCTGATACCTTAAATGGTTAAAATCGATGGGAACCTGGGCTTGAGCGTTGCTTATGTGTCTTGGAGGTCCTAACCGTTGCAGGGTAGGACGGGGAGGTAGTCAGTCTTACTTATTGTTGATTGATCGTCATTAAATGCATGCAGTTACTTGTTGTGCGTCTTATGTCATCTTGTTATGTTTGTCATGGTTTCTCTTTATTCGTCGTCGGGTGGTGATGTAGAGTCAAATGTATTTATTTCCCTTGTACACGTGCGCACGCACCTTAAAAAAAAATAAAAAAAATTACACTTGTTATTTGGGGATCGTCATCGAGACGAACGGGAGGTTTGTTACACAACCATAGGGAAATTTTAAGGAATCTAAAAGAAATATTCTAATACATTTTTTTAGTGGATCCAACCATAGGGAACTTTTAATGAATCCCCTTGCTTCTTGTTTTTTTGAATTGATTTCCCTTAGGGAACACAAATTTTGATTTCAATGACTTCTATGTGTGGGTTTTATTGATTATTATGAAAATATTGTGGTTTTATCTTCTGTCCCTTATCCCTTTAGTCATCATTTTCTGTCTAAGGAGTCTTCCAGGAGCCGAATCGATGGTCGTCACTTTGGTTTTTAAAGACCTATAGATTCAAATGCCCTACTTTTCTGTGCATGGATGATGAGTGAAGGATAAGAATTTTCCCTGCTGTCTATCCCTTACTTATCTTTGAGTTCATTGATTCATGGTTGAATGTGTAGTCTTTCCACCTTCCTATGAACAAGTACCTCTATGTCTTGATTGATTAAAACTTCGATTTTTCTTTGCATTTTTAATTTCTTGAACTTGGGTACATGTCTGCATTTTTATTGATAAACTTTTCATTATGGATAGATATTGAGGAGAGATGTCGACACAAGATTCTCCAAACATTCTTTTCAAATTCTATAGGTTATCCCAAGAAGGAAGAACAAGAACTCCTTATTCGACTGAGACTCTGAGTGACCAACAACAATCTCATCAGAAGAGATATTCAAAGATGTTTGTGAATAGATCAACTAGAGAACCTGCTCAAGCAAGTGGTATGCATGCAACGTTCTTACATAGTTTACACATTTATACTCCTACACCTGCGAATGTAGGGAATACCTCAGGACAAGAGAATATTGTTGGTAATTTTCTTTGATTTTGTTTATTTTTGTTGTATTTTTATGTATTTAAATTTATGTGAAGTTAAATGTTGTAATTACTTTCAAATGTGTGTGTAGACAATGAGTTTAGAGCAAGGGAAAACAATGAAAGAGAGAGTGGTTGTCACGAATATTCAAATGTCGGTGCAGAGGGTGAAGGTGGATTTAGGAGGCCGCATTATCAAGAAAAAAAAAATTACATGCCTACATCCACCTATCCTTCAGATGTTGGTAATGAACTTCCTTGGGAAGGGATTACTGAATCAATGACACTTGAGCGATGCTTAGGTGTTAAAAGGAGGTTGGAAAATTATTTGGTGGTATTGGAACTCTCTCAAGAGAGTAAACAAATCTTGCAACTTGTTTTGCATTCATTGGAAACTTTATGGATGCATATCAGAAGATGGGGTCCACCACTGACAGTTTTGTCGATCTAATGAGGCAGCGAAAGTCGGAGGTGATGGGCACTGATAAATGGGAGGTAGTAAAAAATAGAGTTTCAAAATAAGATGTTATTTCGATGTTCAATTTCAAAGAGGGCCCAAAGCGGAAGATGTGGAAGGTGAAATATTTAAGCACCCTGACATTGCAGGACATCTGTATAACATATTTTGGGCGGCATATGAGAAATTTTTGTGGAATGATAAGGTTCCATACTATTTTGAAAGACATGTTTTTGTAGAGTTTTTCTTACACATGCATCATAATTATACTAGTCTACCATCCAAATATTATGGGATTGGTAAAGGACACACATATGATCACAAAGGGGTATATCGAAGTGTGACATTGTCGAGGCCTCCACAACCTTTAGTACTTCACCCAATAGGGACATTTGTTTCACATTCAGAGTTGCAGGCTACATCATAAGTTGGCAAAGGGGCCAGGAATACAATCGAGGAAAATTTGGAAACGATTTTTTATGTTGTTGATGTTGACATGAACCATCAGCGAGCGAAAGCCAATTCTCGGGCCACATTTGTTTATAAAACAGATGTGGATTTAGATACAATGTCAGCATAAGATGTTTTGGAGTATGCAAAATTTTTTCGGGATGGTTGGAACAAGGTCATTCAAAATGATGACCCAAACCACAGATTGGTATGCGTTCTAGTTAGGAAATTTTTGACACGTTTTATGAGAGTTTTCTTGTAATTCTAGATTTAGATATCATTGTATCTATAGAAATAATCGAGTTGTTATTATCATTAATTGTAGTTTGGAGATATGTTAAATGAATCTCTAGTAAGTAGGGGACTTTATTCCACAAGTTTAAATTTGGATCGGTTGAATCATGTATGTGTTTTCTAATAGTTGTTCAATATCCACTCTTTTGAATAAGAGATCAACAACATTTATAATTTTGTATAATTGTGAACACATTGAATCCTACATTTAGTCCTTAGTTGTGTTGTTCACAAATCCCTATTCCATCTCCTACTACTTGGGCAGGCTTGTCTCAATTCTCATTGGGAGAGTTTGAAGAGGGTGGGAGTTCATAGGTATCAGTTAATGTCTTAAAATCATTTAAATTTAATGTGCTATAATCATTTAAATTTAATTTTTTAAATTTTAAATTTTAAATGTGTTATATAGGCTAATGTGGAGAAGAGAGTACCCGAGAGTGTGCTTGGGAGGGAGACTGGGATTGAGAAGGAAGAAGAGGAAGCACCCTGATTTGGGAAGGATGTGTTCATCTAGGATGATTCATAAATGTATGTTTTTGAATTTTATCAAAATTTTGTTTTCTCAAATTTTTAGTTTGGCCTTTCCTATTCAACGTTTTGATCAATTATTTTGAAATATATAGAACCCCTGGATATGTTTATCGTTGTCTTAAATGGTTTACATTCAAACTTATTTAAGGTTAGATCATGATGAAGACCTAATTTTGAACTTTAACATTTGAATATTTGAGAACAAACTCTATCCCACATCAGAAAAGAGAGTTTCTAAATTTTCTTCGATTGCATTCCTTGATTTCTTGTCCAAGAATGGTGTAGTATGGACATTTGTGTTTTCTACATACAATGAAGTGAATTCCTTCTTGCCAGGGTATTTCCAAACTCTTAACTAAATTGGTTACCAATCACGAAAACCAACATTCAATTAGATTTACAAATACGCTCACACATATTGTATATGTGAGCTAGCTCACACATAATTTCAAAGATCATTTCATTATATCTAATATGAATACATCCCATTTAAATGGTTTTTGAAGAATGACTTAAATATACATGTGCATATTTGTGTTTTCTTCATGTGCATGCAATATTATATGAGAACATTCATTCCACCGCAGAAAGAGGAGATAAGTATTTTCCAGAAGAATGGTTTTTAAAATGGAGATTTGTGAACTTTTTTAGATAATAAGTATTTTTTTGGAAGAATGACTTAATATGGATATTTATGAGTCCTTTAGTTTGAAAGGGCATCGTGGAATTTGATTATATGACCACTACTAAAGAAGAGAGAAATATTTAACTGCTGAGGAGATTAGTTTTTTTATTGTTGTATAAATATGATCAAATAACATCACCTGGGATGAGAATTTCTAAAGGATTTGGGACCTTATCCACAAAGAGAATTTCACCTGAAGGATTTTGGACTTTATCCACAAGGATATAAGTATTTCATTGGAAGAATGAATTAATATGGAGATTTGTGAATTTTCTTCATACACAGTTGTATATTTATTTGCAGATTATTATTTAAATCTAATTCATTTTATTTTTTTACCAAGAACACAATAACATCACCTGGGATGAGAATTTCACCTGAAGGATTTGGGACCTTATCCACAAGGAGAATTTCACTTGAAGGATTTGAGACTTTATCCACAAGGAGATAAGTATTTCATTGGAAGAATATATCAATATGAAGATTTGTGAACTTTCTTCATACACAGTTCTATATTTATTTTTAGATTATTATCTAACTCTAACTCAATTTTTTTTTTACCAAGAACACAATTTTTCTCTTTAATTTTTTTTTAGATTTTAGATAAGATTTACAAATAGTTTAAATCATGTACTTTTAATTGGAGAGTAACTTTATTAAATATGTTTAATTATGGTTGGGTATGTTATTATTTCTTATTGTTTTATTTAATATTTAGTTACAGTATATGGGCTAATATGTGTTATTTGTTTTTTTATTATTTTTTTTAATTGTTACAAATGTCTAAATTATATTTGGTGGAAAATATGTTTACAACATATTTTGTGGGAAAGAGTATGTTGGAGGATGAGACTTAACTCTTTTGGTATGTATGTCAATTTTGTTTTAATCACATTTTTGAATTTTGTATTATTTTGTATGTTTGAATTTTTAATTTTTAATTTTTGAATTCTATTTTGTTTGCAGGTATGAAGTGGTCTATCTTAAAGCGATGGCTTAGAGTCCATAATTTTGGAGTTAAATGTCTTAGTTTTTGGTTATCATCCTAAAATGGATGTGGAACTTATGTATTTTACGGTGTAACTATTCAGACTTTGATTAATATATATATTTCATAATTTTGGAATTCAAAATAATAATTTATTGTCTCATGTTTGATTTCTCAAAGTTGATGGAAAAAAATGACAAAGTTAACTAGTAACGAACTAATGTTTTGTATATTCTCATTTTTACAATGCATTAAATTAAACATCAAACTCTTAAATACTTTTCTGTTATGTATTAGTTTAAATGTTTCATTTTATGTTCATTTTTATGCTATGTATTAATATAAATGTTTCATTTTATGTTCAGTGTGGATTGTCAAAAATATGATTCTATTGACATATCATAAAATAATTTTGGCAGATTAATTTTATATTAAAATATTTATATTTTTTTCTAGTTACTAATAACCGTGTTGGTTATATAGATGCACTTAACCAATAAAAAAAACTAAAGGAAATATAGGCATATGAGATCTGCTAAATAAATTGGTTACATAGATGCACTTAACTAATAAAAAAAACTAAAGGAAAAACTAAAGGAAAGATATGCATATGAGATCATAGATGCACTTAACTAATAAAAAAACTAAATGAAAGATAGGCATATGAGATCTGTTAAATAAATTGGTTACATAGATGCACTTAACTAATAAAAAAAATAAAGGAAAGATAGACATATGAGATCTGTTAAATAAATTGGTTACATATATGGACTTAACTAATAAAAAAAATAAAGGAAAACTAAAGGGAAGATAGACATATTAGATCATATATCTGCACTTAACTAATAAAAAAACTAAAGGAAAAACTAAATGAAAGATAGGCATATGAGATCTGTTAAATAATTTGATTACATAGATGCACTTAACTAATAAAAAAACTGAAGCAAATATATGCATATGAGATCTGTTAAATAAATTGATTACATAGATGCACTTAACTAATAAAAAAAACTAAAGGAAAGATATGCATATGAGATGTTAAATAAATTGGTTACATAGATGCATTTAACTAATAAAAAACTAAAAGAAAAACTAAAGGAAAGATAGGCATATGAGATTTGCTAAATAAATGAAAAGAAAAAAATAAAGTGAAATAATACAAGAATGTTAACTATTATTTATCTATTTAAGAATATGAAAAGTCAATAATACAAGAATGTGTTGTTGTTTATATATTTAAGAGTATGCAAACTTAATAGATAGACAAGAAAACATTGAGTTTCCAAACATACAAGATTGTAACATTGCATATCTATTTAAGAATATATGATAGTAGACAACATGTTAAACCATGCAAAACACTTTAAACACTTTAAACCATGAGAATATATGGTAGTAAAAAACACTTTAAACATGCAAAGCCTATGTTGGTATGAACTTCACCTCAAAGTTCATATACCCTTAATAAAATAAAATCTCAAAATGAAAGAGATGTTTTTAACTTTTCTTTAATTTTGAGAAAAATAATTAAAAAAAATATTCAAAATAAAAGAGATGTTCAATTCAACTTTAATTTATATAGTTATCGTAAAATAAAATAAAAATCTAAATGAGTTAAAAAGAAACAACCCTACTTCACGACTACAAGCGAAGCAGAAGTACAAAATATAATCTTGTTTTTTTTTTTTTTGTGACAAGTGGAATGGACAAATTCTCCCATGGGGAAGAGGTAAATCATAGTGAGAAACAAACATGAAACCTTCTTTTGACATTTCCTTCTATTTACAGGGCACTAGCCAATCTATGGGTTCAACAAAAACTTCTCATTCTTGCAAGTTTTTGTGAATCCTAGAGTTGTGTATTCCTCTTCATTATTATATATAACTCCCCTCATACCTTGCGTTTGTTTTTGAATATTATCATTAGTTCAATATTTGTTGAAAAAAAAACTTGGGTGGACTAAATGATAACTTAAGTTCTCCCAAATCTTCTTTCTTAGTCATTTTAATCTTTTTATGGTCCACGAAATCACGATCCAAGTCCTTGGAGGTGAACAAATTCCTTGTTCGATTTATTTATATTTAATGTCAAGAAGTTGTCTAGTGTATATACCATATGGGAAGTAAGAGTACTTCTTACATTTTGTATATGTGAATCATCTTATCCCCCATCTACTTTCTGGTTGATGCCAATAATACTCAAAATTTGGACACTACTTGACATTGTGTAAGGTTATTTAATTGGTATCAGGTTATTTCATCATTAAATGAATATGGCTATATTTACAGTTTAATATGTGGATGCTAAACTTTGGGACCTCTAGTTGTTTTACATGATATGCTACCAAAAAAATAAAAATTGTCATCAACTGGAATGATACATATCCTCCTATTAGATAATGTTCTCAACACTAAATTATTTCTCATATACATGAAAAAATAGCAAAGCCAAGTTAAGTTTAACCAAAAAGTAATTCCTTATTCTAATTTTCTATTTGATTATTATACTTTAGCATTATACATGTTCTTATGATAATGATAAGTATAAGGATTACCTAATAATTGCATAATTGTTATAGTCCCTAGTATTTAAGGATAAACTAGAATGTAGCACATCATAATCAATCCACCACAAAATTTAATACTGTTAATTTGTAAATGATAAATATATTAGAAATTACGAATTGTCCATGAATTAAGGAAGGTTTTCTAAACCAATTGAAGATGGTTATGCCCCATTGAAGGATGTTAACATTAAGGTGGTTCTATTCAATTAAATGTTGTCCATGACTAAACTAGACGTCTGGGAAGGCTATCATCTAGCCACCAAAGGGAAGCTGTCATTTAAAATTAGGTAAAATCATTGGACATACATGCCAGATAGGGATTGCATCGCTGTCACTAATAAGGAAATCACTTCACATGCGCCCCAGATAGGAATTGTATTGATTTCATTTAAAATGAGGCAAAACATAGTACAACCACACCAGAAAGGAATTGCATGGTTGTCAACAATTAAAAGGGAAAAATGCTGGGAGAAACGCACCAAAATAAAATTTGCATGGCTATCATTAATATAAAATAAAAATCATTGTGAAAATATGCCAGAAGGGGATTTACATTGCAGTCAACAAAATGTAAGGAGAGGAAACACATGGATAACAGATGGAAATTTTTCAAGGAAAACACAATCTCCCCAGGGCAAATTCGTGGGCCAAAACTCTAGCCAGGAACATAATCAAAATCAATCGTAGCATGAAAAATCTGACAACGACTGTGTCTAGAAAAGTGAAAAATCGCCTAGTACATAAATCAAAATGTGGTCTTCAGAAATGGAAAATCGCCAGCTACTCACCCAAGCAACGTGGTATCTACGAAAGTGGAAATTTTCCCAATAACTAAACTTGAAAGGTAGTCTGAAGGAAATACAATCGCCAGTGAACCACCCAAGTATTACAAGATTTCAAAAATTTATTGTGTAGACTCCATGTAGCGATGAATTATCCCACCCCTGTCAGCACATTCGTTCAAATTGCCAGCGAGTGATAGATTATCCCACCCCTGCCACTACACTTGTTCAAATCACATTAGATAAGAGCTGATCTAAAACTAAACGATGATTAAGCACTAATCACGATCATTCAAACTCAAAAAAAATCTTTATCCCCTATGCATATAGGACAAAGCTGTCGTGAAGAGAATCTTAATAGGCAAAGAAATTCAATTTTTAAAATCCTACGACAACTTTTCCACTTTATCCATCAATGCAAAAAAACACAGGGTTATAAATATCCATCTATACATAAAACACAGGGTTAAGATTTTATCCATCATTGCATAAAAACGCAGAGTTATAATGATTTGTCAATACATAAAATGCAGGGTTAAGATTTTATCCATCAATGCATAAAAATTCATATTTATAATGATCCGTCAATACATAAAATGTAGGGTTAATATTTTATCCATCAATGCATAAAAACACAGAGTTATATTTATGGAACTAGGAATGATAAAAAAATGAGATATAAAAACGTCGAGTTAAAAGAAAACTTTTCCATCAATCAAATATGCAGGATTAATTAAACGCATCAAGGTGCAATACCAACACTCAGTCAAGGATTAACAATAGAGGTAGACGACTGACATGAACATCCTTCGCTCATCATCCATGCACAGAAAAACAGGGCGTTGAGATCGGTAGGTCTATTAACACCGAAGCGACGACTGTAGATCAATCTCCTGGCCGAATTCTTAGGTGCAGACTAATGAGCTAGGGACGAAGGAAAAAATACACTGCAATCATTGCCATCAAGAAACCTCAGGATGGTTAAGACATGCAGGAATCGAGGCCATGGGAAATCAATCAACATCAAGCTAAGGCTATGGGGAAAATTGCAGTGATCAACCAGAACACTAAGACTATCATATTCTTTACTTGATTAAACATACATAACTGAAAGCATAAATCATACTATCAATCTACCACACAGAAATAAAGTAAGTGTATTGTTACCTAATCTCTCTCTCTGAGTTGATGTCCCAAGTGCTCTGTGCAACTCTTGATTTTCGATCGATGAGACTTCACTGGTACCTCCCAGCCAATGCTAGGAGTACTCTTCTTCCCCCTTATCCCCCCGAGTTGTAGAGGGGCCATGCAAACTAACTATAGAATCAACTAGTTCCCAGCTCGCCTTGCAAGGCCGAGCTACCACTCCTCACTGATCTAGGTATCCGAACTCCCACAAGTTGAGTTAGTCAAGTATAAATTTCTGCAGCGTAACATTATGCAAAACATAAGAAATCCATCATCCTTCTCCTCACTCCATTATATAGATTTTCGAAGTCAAAGACTTTCCCAAAACCCCTTTTAAATTATTTTTCATAAACTTAATTCATAATAATCCTCCCTGTACATGTGTCACCCATCCCCTTCATTCCTCCATAAACTAATTTCTTTAATTAATTAATTACCCTTATTTCCCTCACCAACCTAGATTCATTCCTAGAATCACTCCTAGGTGTCCCCAAAATCCCTTACAGGTTTTAATGACTTTCCCCATTATTAATTTACTAGTTCAGTTTAAATTAGAAAGTTCTTAAATGGTAGATACCTCACTAAGTTGGACTATCCACTTTTTCCTAGTGTTTCCCCTTTCTTTTTATGTTTCTCGCTTTTTCCTACTTTCCAATTATTTTAGATTTCCCTTTTACCCCTTTTTAATTAAACTCAAAAAGGCATGTGTAAAAACCTACCCTTTTTCCCTTTTTCTTTTTAATGAATAAATTTTTAATTAGCATAATAAAGTAAAAAAATTATTTCCCCTTTTTAAGTTTTATCCCAAAGATTTTTATAAATCAATTTAATTTCTTACCCCCTTCTTGTCACAAGATTAATGAATATTATCATTATTATTTATTTTATTTTTATTTATATATATATTTGTTTATTATTATTATTATTTTTAAAAAAATAGATAAAATTTTACCAGCAGCATAATTTAGACCTAGACTTTATTTTCCTAGGTTGGGCGACATTTTATTAGGGGAAAAATTTTAATCTTCCTTAACACGTTATTCTTCCTAAATCCATATAGGTTTAACCAATTATTAAATAACCACTTGACGTTCCCTTCAGGACACACTAGGTGTTCCAAGGGTGCCACTTTCCTCTTTTTGTATCTCCTGCGTGACGTGCCCTTCAGGACGCACGACGTGCTCCAAGGGTGCCACTCACCTCTTTCCATTTTTCTTGAGTGACGTTCCCTTCAGGATGCACCACATGCTCCAAGGGTGTCACTCGCCTCTTTCCATTTTTCTTGTGCGACGTGCCCTTCAAGATGCACCATGTGCTCAAAGGGTGCCACTTGCCTCTTGACTGACTTGGTAAACATAAAAAATCCCTGTATTCAATACTCCATTATGTGATATTGTGGGAGACTAAGGGCCTCTAAGGAATAAGGCCCCTGCCTTACTGCGCACCCCTTAGAATCATCATGATCGACTGTCATAGTCTGCCCTCATGGCATCATGGTCCTCTCGAACTAGGTAATCGTTAACCTACATTTCGAGCCACAACAAGAGTACTAGTAGGTTGTGGAAGGGATACTATCCACACCCCTCCCTCAACATCTCCGGTAGTCCTGTGTGACCCCTCTACTCCACACGTGATTTTGGTCGACAAGCTATCGTCAGCTTGCATCATCAATGAATCTTGTCAAAAATATATCCATAAGCATATCATCTAAACATAAGCACTAATATCACATATAAAAAAATGAAACGCCAATAGTTCACTCCCCGACTCGATCCAAAGTCCAAGGGGTTCCATTGATGCCTCTGTATCCTCGAGGTCCAAAATACTACACACTCAGTAAAACCAAGTCAATAGCACCTGTTTAAGTAAATGCAGCAAAACAACATGTCATCAACCGATAATGCCTCATAATCAAAATCAAAGGTTTAATAGTATAATAATATGGATCACTTGCGAGAAAGTGTCCTCAAAGAATAATTTCTCTTAGTACACAAGAAAGTGATTTTACATACACCCCCTCTTGGTCTAAACTTCATCCCAAAGTTTCATAGTATAAGTTCTGAAATAATGGGTATCACAGTATCATAAGTCTATCTAAGAAAAAAAATTGGAAACTGTTGGCGCATATCATATGCGTCCTCCCAGGTCGCTGAGTGCGGACTATAGTTGTCCCATTGGACCTTGAACTGATCTATTGTTCAACACCGTAGCTATCGAATGGGATGATCCAAGATGTGGATTGACTCAGTCGTGAGCGCCCCCTTGTCTGATACCTACAAAGAACTCATGTCAATAACATGTATAGGATCACTAATATAATGTCTCAAAATAGATACGTGAAAAACATCCTGCATAGTCTTCAAGGAATCAGGAAAGGGTAGTTGATAGGCCACGAGCCCCTTTCTTTCCACGATCTCGAAAGGTCCGAAAAACCTAGGAGAGAGTTTAGCTCCCTTTCCAAACTTGATCAAACTCTTATGTGGTCTAATCCATAAGAATACTTGATCATTGTACATACATGCCATATAGGGATTGCATTGTTGTCAATAATAAGGCAATCGCTTCAAATGCGCCCCAGATAGGAATTGTATCGATTTCATTTAAAAATGAGGCAAAACATAGTACAGCAACACTAGAAAGGAATTGCATGGTTGTCAACACTTAAAAGGGAAAAACGCTGGGCAAAATGCACCAGAATAAAATTTACATGGCTATCATTAATATAAAAGAAAAATCGTAGTGCAAATATGCCAGAAGGGGATTTACACTGCAGTCAGCAAAAAGTAAGGGGAGAAAACACATGGATAACAGATGAAAATTTTTCAAGGAAAACGTAATCTCCCCAGGGAAAATTCGCGGGGCAGAACTCTAGCTAAGAACACAATCAAAATCAATCGTAGCACGAAAAATCCAGCAACGACTGTGTCTAGAAAAGTGACAAATCACCCATTACATAAATCAAAATGCAATCTTAAGAAATGGAAAATCGCCAGCTACTCACCCAGGCAATGTGGTATCTCTGAAAGTGGCAATTCGCTTAGTAACTAAACACGAAAGGCAGTTTGAAGGAAAGACAATCGCCAGTGAACCACCCAAGTATTACAAGACTTCAAAAATTGATAGTTTAGACTCCATGTAGCGATGAATTATCCCACCCCTACCAACACATTCGTTCAAATCGCTAGCGAGAGATAGATTATCCAACCCCTGCCACTGCACTTGTTCAAATCACATTAGATAAGAGTTGATCTAAGACTAAATGTTGATTAAGAACTAATCATGATCATTCAAACTCAAATAAAAATCTTTATCCCCATTGCATATAGGACAAAGATTTTGTGAAGAGAATCTTAATAAGCAGAGAAATTCAATTTTTTAAATGCTTCGACAACTTTTCCACTTTATCCATCAATGCAAAAAAACATAGAGTTATAGATATCCATCTGTACATAAAATGTAGGGTTAAGATTTTATCCATCAATGCATAAAACTGCAGAGTTATAATGATTTGTCAATACATAAAACGCAGAGTTAAGATTTTATCCATCAATGCATAAAAATGTAGATTTATAATTATCCATCAATAGATAAAATGCTGGGTTAATATTTTATCCATCAATGCATAAAAACACAGAGTTATATTTATGGAACTAGGAAGGATAAAAAACGAGATATAAAAACGTCGAGTTAAAAGAAAACTTTTCCATCAATCAAATTTGCAGGATTAATTAAACGGATCAAGCCACAAGAGCAACACTCAGCCAAGGATGAACAATAGAGGTAGACAGTTGACAGGAACATCCTTCACTCATCATCCACGCACAAAAAAGTAGGGTGTTGAGATCCATAGGTCTATTAACGTCGAAGCGATGACCATAGATAAGGCTCCTGGCTGACTACTCAGGCACGGACTGGTGATATAGGGACGAAGGAAAAAATTGACCACAATCATCGCCATCAATAAACCTCAAGACGGTCAAGACATGCAGGGATCAAGGCTATGGGAAATCAATCAACATCAAGATAAGGCTATGGGAAAACTTTCAGTCATCAAGCAGAATGCTAAGACTATCATATTCTTTTTTTGATTAAACATACATATCTGAAATCATAAATCATACTCTCAATCTACCACGCAGTAATAAAGGAATCGTATCATTGCCTAATCGCCTTCTCTGAGTTGATGTCCCACGCGCTTCGTGCAACTCCCTCTTTCTGATCGATGAGACTTCATTAGTACCTCCTAGCCAATGCTAGGAGTACTCTTCTTCCCCCTTATCCCCCCGAGCCGTAGAGGGGCCATGCACACTAAATAGAGAATCAACTAGTTCCCAGCTCATCTCGCAAGGCCGAGCTACCACTCCTCATGGAGCTGGGTATCTCAATTCCCACAAGCTAAGTCAGTCAAGTATAAATTTCTGCAGCGTAACATTACACAAAATAGAATAGATCCATCATCCTTCTCCTCACTCCATTATATAGATTTTTGAAGTCAAAGACTTTCCCAAACTCCCTTTTAAATTATTTTTCATAAACTTAATTCATAATAATCGACCCCGTACATGTGTCACCCATCCCCTTCATTCCTCCAAAAACTATTTTCTTTAATTAATTAATTACCGTTATTTCCCTCACCCACCTAGAGTCATTCCTAGAATCCCTCCTAGGTGTCCCCAAAATCCCTTACATGTTTTAATGACTTTTCCCATTATTAATTTACTAGTTCAGTTTAAATTAGAAAGTTGTTAAATGGTAGATACCTCACTAAGTTGGACTATCTGCTTTTTCGTAGTGTTTCCCCTTTCTTTTTATGTTTCCCGCTTTTTCCTACTTTCCAATTATTTTAGATTTCTGTTTTTCCCCTTTTTAATTAAACTCAAAACGACATGTGCAAAATCTTACCCTTTTTCCCCTTTTTCTTTTTAATGAATAAATTTTTAATTAGCATAATAAAGTAAAACAATTATTTCCCCTTTTTAAGTTTTATCCCAAAGATTTTTATAAATCAATTTAATTTCTTACCCCCTTCTTGTCACAAGATTAATGAAGATTATCATTATTATTTATTTTATTTTTATTTTTATATATATTTATTTTTTTATTTTTTTTATTTTTAAATAAATAGATAAAATTTTACCACCAACATAATTTAAACCTAGACTTTATTTTCCAAGGTTGGGAGACATTTTATTAGGGGAAAAGTTTTAATATTCCTTAACACGTTATTCTTCCTAAACCCATATAGGTTTATCCAATTATTAAATTACCACTCGACGTGCCCTTCATGACGCACTAGGTGCTCCAAGGGTGCCACTTTCCTCTTTCTGTATCTCTTGCGCGATGTGCACTTCAGGACGCACCACGTGCTCCAAGGGTGCCACTCGCCTCTTTCCATTTTTCTTGCGTGATGTGAACTTCAGGATGCTCCACATGCTCCAAGGGTGTTGCTCGCCTCTTTTCATTTTTCTTGTGCAACGTGCCCTTCAGGACGCACTACGCGCTCCAACGGTGCCACTCACCTCTTAACTAACTGTAAACATAAAAAAAACCCTGGATTCAATACTCCACCAGCTCATCTTCTGGGAGACTAAGGGCCTCTAAGGAATAAGGTACTTACCTTATTGCGTGCCCCTTAGAATGATCCAGGTGGATATCGGTGATCACCCACCTTTTCCAAATGGCTCAAAACAATTTTCTGTCCATTTTGGCAATTTACTATTTTTAGTAGGTTTTAACTTCCGGGGCCATTTTGAGGGCCTAAATGAAGGTTTTTAGAGATAAAGGTTCTCAATGATAGTGGAAGGCCTAATTGAACCCCCAAAATGAATCTCCTTGACAATACCTTTGCAACGAGCTATCACACGCCTAAAACGGAGATCGTATGCAAAAGTTACGACCCCAGGAAGTTGATGCACCAACTTACCCAAACGGGGCCCACGTGACTTTTGGCGCTTCATCTCCTAGGGTTAGGTTTTTGATTGTCTAGGACTTTTGGAATTCCCGATCATTGTAAAAAGGCCTCCAGAGACTCATTGTAACCATCTTCTTATGAATGTGAGTAGCCGTCACATCTCTTCTGAGAGATAAGCTACCACCATTCTAGCGAGTCTTTCACTCTGTACTTTTACAATCTCTGTACATTTATTTCATTAATAGAAATCGTGTATTACTGTATATCTTTGACCCTTTTTATATTTCTGCTATATCTCTTTTATATTGTTGTATCTCTTGCAATATCTCTGAATATTTCTATGTTATATCTCCGCTCTCATTTCGTGCCGAAAACAATCCAGATCAGTGGTATCAGAGCAGGCTTCTCTTGATCATTTTTTTTAGTACATGTCCCCGACGAGGTCCGAGTATAGCAAGTTGGGTCTCGAGCTTGTTTATCTCGAAGACAATCTCTCTCACACACCCAAGAAACCCTCAATGGCGGAAGAAAAGAAAATTGACGGAGTAAGCGATCCTATCAGTCTGTTTCTTGAGCAAGCTCTCACGCGACAGAGGGACGAAATGATGGAGAATTTTTCCCACATCCTTCAATGCCTACCGATAGCATTAGGTGCATCTTCATCAAGCAACCACTTTGGAGGCACCTCTCCCTTCAAGGTACAGGTTAATTTTGATATTCCCGTATTTGAAGGTCAAATAGATGCAGATGCCCTAGATAAATGGTTAAATCCGCTAGAAGGTTATTTCTCTGTTCATAATTTTTTAGACAAGGAAAAGATCACCTTTGCACTCCTTAAGGCTCTCCCCCATGTCAAACATTGGTGGGAAACTTACTGGGAGCAAATTTCCACAGAGGAGTCTGGAATATATGGGGTCGATCCCACTTGGGATTTTTTTGTGGATGCGACAAAGGAACAGTATTACCCTAGTACATGAGATGGACCACACTGCGGCAAGAGAGGGGCCAAGCAGTTCCAGATTTCACTAATACCTTCCATACCTTGCGCACCAAGCTAGGTATCAAAGACTCCGAACAACATTTGGTTCTGAAATACCGTGGGGCTCTAGACAGATACATACAAACTGAAATGGATTTTCTAGACATCTCATCACTTGGTGCTGCCTATCGATATGCTATTAAAATCGAGCAGAAATTTAAGCACCAGAACAAACGGGAGTTTGGGTCTGCAAATCCACAACAACCAAAGTAT
>ML791329.1:383576-406183 GCA_009831015.1 Picea engelmannii
AAAAAAAAAAAAAAAAAATCTTTATCCCCAATGCATATAGGACAAAACTTTCGTGAAGATAATCTTAATAAGCAGAGAAATTCAATTTTTAAAATGCTTCGACAATTTTTCCACTTTATCCATCAATGAAAAAAAACAAAGAGTTATAAATATCCATCTGTACATAAAACGCAGGGTTAATATTTTATCCATCAATGCATAAAAATGCAGAGTTATAATGATCCATCAATACATAAAACACAGGGTTAAGACTTTATCCATCAATGCATAAAAATGCAAATTTATAATTATCCGTTAATACATAAAATGTAGGGTTAATATTTTATCCATCAATGCATAAAAACACAGAGTTATATTTATGGAACTAGGAACGATAAAAAACGAGATATAAAAACGATGAGTTACAAGAAAAATTTGCCCTCAATCATGTTTACAGGATTTATTAAATGCATCAAGGCACAAGACCAACACTCAGCCATGGAAAAACAACAGAGGTAGATGACTGACAGGAACATCCTTCGCTCATCATCCACGCACAAAAAAGTAGGTCATTGAGATCCATAGATCTATTAATGCTGAAGCGACGACTGTAGATCAGGCTCCTGGATGACTACTCAAGCGCGGACTGATGAGATAGGGACAAAGGAAAAAATACACCGCAATCATCACCGTCAATAAACCTCATGACGATCAAGACATGTAGGGATCGAGGCCATGGAAAATCAATCAACATAAAGTTAAGGCTATGGGGAAAATTTCAGTCATCAACCAAAACACTAAGACTATAATATTCTTTACTTGATTAAACATACATAACTGAAATCATAAACCATACTATAAATCTACCTCACAGAAATAAAGGAAGTGTACAGTTGCCTAATCACCCGCTCTGACGCAGCCACACCCTCACTGGCACGTCCAATTCCTCAGGACCTTCCTTATTCCTCAGCCCGAAGAACTCTAAGTTTCTTCTATTTCCCTATCAGGAAATTTGCACCCATAGTTCTCTTCGCGCGACCCCCTTCTTTGACTTATCGAAGGATCGAAACTTTGCGACTTTGCGAGTTCACTGTCGATCACAGGGCTCTCGGATCCCCAAGACCCGATATGTCAGTCAACACTGACTTTCTCCTTCTCTACTATCGGAACTTCGCTCTATTGCGACTTCGCAACTTGCGACACCAAACATTCTGTTCTCTAACCCCCGATACACAAGATACCGAAACGCCGAACTCGCGATCTCGCTCCCTCACGACTTAGATTCTTGAGAGATTGAATAACTTCTACGTCGACTCCCGATGTTCGAGATGCTGAGACTCACGATATCGCTCCCTCGCGACTTTGCTTCTCGAAAGATCAAATAACTTCCACGTCGACTCCCGATATACGATATCACGAGTTGATCTGACAGTCCTCGTGACTCGGATCGACGGCTCCTGCCCTCCTGAGCTTCAAACCTCTTTCGCACCTGCACTGTAACCTCATGGCACCTCTGTGAGATATGACGACTCACAGAAACTTGCGGATTCTCCGCAGGGAATACCGACCATCTATCTTTTCTTATGCAATCCACGAATTGACGGAGAGTCTCCCTACGAGACTCGTTCACCTGCTTGCCCTCGCTGCGACACTTCCTAGCAAGCCTTCCAGGCAAGACTTGTCTATATTTTCCTTCGACGAACTTGAAGGCCTATCCTTCTTGAGCTTTCACGACTTCAAATCTCTCAGAAAGAGATTCTTGCACGCACTCCTTGCGGAAAATCTTCAACCTTGACTAAGTATTGAAGTCTTCGACCCTGCGCACTCCTGTAGCAGAAATCCTTCAATCCCTTCGCTCAGAATCGCAACTATGAGACTTAGCTTGGCCTATGCACTCCTTGCATGGCTCCGGTGCCCAATCTGTACTTCTGAGATGAATGGCAACAAAAGTTATCTCTAACTGAACCCTTCTGTCAACGCACTCCCTTGCAGACAATTCAACTGCACTCCTTGCAGGAATCCTCTGGCTCAGATAGAGAAACAATTGAAACTTATTCACTCTTCCTCTCAGACTTCAGTTTAACCATGAAATCACATACATAGCATATAAAAGCAAATGTATGACAGGAAGAAAACATTCATGAGCATAACATCATAAGTACACAGAGAGTAACACAAACCATGAAATTGAATCAAAGCTTTTCTATTAATTCAATATCTGTACATGGGTGTTCTTCATACACTTTTTTGCATGCTCTCTTCAACAATGCTGCTTGATAATAATGTTACAATGTACAAAGGAGGATGTCTATATCCCGTTTCCCTCTTGCTCTCTAAAGCTATCAAATCTAGAATTAAATTCCTATCTACTTTACATTAAGTCTAATAAATGCCTCATCTACCTAAGGACGAGAGCTATCCTCTCAAGGTCCATTACACTATACAAGTGCGCTTCATTAAATCCACACATTAATGTTTGCGCAACAATATCAAGGTGTTTTCAAAATTTGTGCTGGCGCTATCCAGCTGTCCTCCATTTCCGCGCTGGCTCACTTGACGTAGGCGATGCTCCTGCACGGTCCGTCCATGCTTCTGTATCACTGCTTCTCTCTCATAGTTGGCATATTCCACTGGGTGATTCTTCCACTTGACCAGATACTCAAAATACTGCTTCTGTCTGGTCTTTTTGCCCACTTTCTTGTCCAGTATGCACTCCATCTGCGGCTTATCTGTTACTGGTAATTGTTTCATCAACTGGATCATTGGTTCTTCAGTTCCAATCTCTGCTTTTCCATCCCTGTATGGATAAAAATCTATGATATTGAATATCAAAGATATTCCAATGCCATCCAGCAACTCAATCTCATAAGCATTTTCTCTGAATTTTCTCAAGACCTTGCATGGCCCGATTTTCTTCATTTTTAACTTGTTGTATGTTCCCCTTGGGAACCTTTCTTTCCTCAAATGTGCCAGAACTAGATCACCAAATTAAAATTGAATTTTTCTCCGATGTTGATATGCTCTGCGCTTATACTCCTGATTTGATTTCAGCAGTCGTTCCTTCACCTGACTGTGAAGTTCTCTCATCGCCTCAGCGAATTCTTCTGCACTAGCGCTGCTAGTAGCAGTCTGTTCTGAATCCCTCAATTCAGATACTCCTCTCGACTACATCCCATATACAACCTRAAATAGACTCTTGCCTGTACTCCAATTCATTGAATCGTTGTATGCAAACTCTGCCTGTGGCAATATGTTGTCCCAGCTTCTATGGTGCTCTGTCACCAAGCTTCTCAGCAAGTCTCCCAGACTTCTGTTCACCACCTCTATTTKCCCATCCATATGAGGATGATAAGTAGAGCTAAACATCAAGTTAGTCCCTAGCTTCTTCCATAGTGTTCTCCAAAAATTCCCTATGAATTTTGTGTCTCTGTCTGAAACTATGCTTTTCAGCAATCCATGAAGTCTAACGATCTCTTTGAAAAACAAATTTGCGATGTGCGTCGCATCGTTGGTTTTCTGGCATGGAATGAAATGTGCCATCTTAGAAAACCTGTCCACTACTACAAAGATGGAATCAAATCCTCTTTGCATCCTCGACAATCCCAATACAAAATCCATACTAATCGCCTCCCATGGCCTCTCTGGTATGGGCAATGGCTGATAAAAACATGCATTTTGCTTTCTTCCTTTTGAATACTGACAAATCCGACATCTGTCAACAAACCTATTGAAATCCGCACGCATCCCTGGAAAAAAATATGACTCATTCAACTTCGCAAATGTTTTTTCATGGCCAAAATGTCCTGCCAATCCACCACTATGTTTCTCTTTTAACAAGTTCTCCCTCATGGAACATTTTGGAATACATAGTTGATTGCCTTTGAACATAAATCCCTCCTGGATCATATAATATATCCAAGGTCTTCTATCTCTGAGAACTGGATTCTCAGCTGCTTCATACGCTTCTCCAAAATCTGCATCACCTGCGTACATGTCCCTGAGATTATCAAAACCCAAAGTTTTGACTTGGAACTCTTGCAACAACAAACATTTCCTGCTCAAAGCATCAACCACTTTGCTAGCAGTACCCAAAATATGTTTAATTACAAATGTGAAGTTCTGCATATACTCTACCCATTTTGCATGTTTCTGATTCAACTTCTCCTGTTGAGTCACAAACTGTAATGCATGATTATCGCTATACAATACAAATTCTTTCAGGATCAAGTAATGCCTCCACTTCTTCAACACCTGTATGATAGCATAAAATTCTTTATCATACGTGGAGTATTTCAGTTTCGTGTCATCCAACTTCTGACTGGAATATGCAACCGGCCTGTCTTCCTGACCCGAGACCGCTCCTATGGAAAACCCACTCGCATCACATTTCACCTGAAATGTTTTCAGAAAATCTGGCAACACCAACACTGGTTGCTTCGTGATCTTCCACTTCAACAGATTGAATCTCTTTTCAGCCTCTGTTGTCCAGTGAAAATACTTATGCCGCTTCTTCACTGTATCCATCATCGCTGCGCTAATTCCACTGAAATTTCTGATGAATTTCCGGTAGAAACTAGCTAAACCATGAAAACTTCTCACCTCGAAAATATTTCTCGGTGATGGCCAATTTTTTATCACCTCCACCTTATCCGGATCCATCCTCAACTCATTCACCGAAATAACAAAACCCAAATAAATGAGCTATGTCTTCATAAATGAAGACTTCTTCATATTAATCAACAACTTCTCCTGCTGTAGCTTCTTCATCACTATGGCCAAATAATTCAAATGATCTGCCACTGACTTACTGTAAATTAGTATGTCATCCAAATACACAATGACAAATTTCCCGATGAATTCCCTCAGGACTTCATTCATCAGCCTCATAAAAGTACTCGGTGCATTCGTCAAGCCAAACGACATGACTAGCCATTCGTACAAACCCTCATTTGTCTTGAATGTTGTTTTCCACTCATCGCCTTCTCTCATGTGAATCTGGTGTTATCCGCTCTTCAAATCAATCTTTGAAAAATACTATGCCCCACTCAGGCAATCCATCAGATCATCCATTCTCGGCAATGGGAACCTGTACCTGATGGTTATTTTATTGATCGCTCTTGAATCAGTGCACATCCTCTAGCCTCTGTCTTTCTTGGGACTGATTACTGTCAGAACAACACATGGACTCAAACTCTCTCTGACCAACCCCTTGTCCATCAAATCCTGGACCTGTTTCTTGACCTGTTCATTCTCTTGCGGTGTTAACCTGTACGTGGATTTATTTGGCAAACTAGCTCTTGGTATGAGGTCTATGTGATGACTCACACTTCTCATTGGTGGCAACGAACGAGGTAATTCGTCCACTATGATATCAACGAACTCCTCTAGTAGTTCCTGAACTTCATCTAGTAAATCATCCACTCTTGTGCTAGTCAGAATAATCCTCGGCTTCTTGACCACAAAGAATTGTGGATCTTCCTTCTTTTTCATCTCTGTAAGAAGTTCCTTCCCACTCATGAGAAGTACCATGTTGCTCACTTCCGACTTCACCTCCTTATCCTTTATTGGAAGCAACATATGGGTTCTCCCATTTTTCTCCATGGTATATGTGTTCATTCTCCCATCATGAATCACATTTCTGTCATATTTCCATGGTCTACCCAACAATAAATGACATACATCCATGGGAATAACGTCACATAAGATCTTATTATTATACCCACCTATTTTGAATTCAACCAAGCATTGTTTAGTAACCGTTACCTGGTGTTCTTTCTGTAGCCACGAAACTCTGTATGGATTGGGATGATCAGTCGTCTCCAGCTCCAGCTTTTCTACCATCTCAGTTGAAACGAGATTATCCGTGCTACCACTGTCAACAATAAACTTGCACACCCTGTCCTTGGTCTTGCAAGCTATTCTGAACAGTTTGGTCCTTTGAACCGAGCTTTCCACCTCCTTCTCGGGTGTCAAAAGGACTTTTTGCATCATAAGCGATCTTTCGACTTCTGCATATTCAACCTCAACATCACGCCTCTACGCCTCAGTCATGTGAGCTTCTCCAATGTCCTTCTTTTTCTCTGGACACTCATAAGACTTGTGCCCATTCTTCCCACATGTGAAGCATGTGATTACTCCGCCTCGGCCTCTTCCTCTGCCTCTAGTACGAGGAAAAGTATTTCCATCAGCATAATCTCCCCTCTCCTCATTATGCTGCCCTCTCTGTTCGACATGTGGCCTTCGCTGTGAGGTTCCACCTCTTTCAACCTTACCCTGAGGTTTCTTCCATTCCTCCTTGGGCTTCTGAAACTTCTCCTGGGCAACTGCCTTGCCTCTTGGCTGGATTCTGCCTTGCCCTCGCTGACCTTGCTTACGGCTCAGCTTCTCCTCGGCTTTCAAAGCCATATGATAAGCATCCTCCACCGTCCTGATGGTAACCATGCTTAATTCGTCCTGAATGTCGTATCTCAGACCATTCAGATATCTGAAAACATTCTCATCATCGCTCTCCCGATGACCTACTCTGATGTTCAGTCGATAGAATCCCTTAGTGTATTCTTTCACTGTCATCGGCTTCTGTCTCAGGTTCTGCATTCGCCTAAACAGAGTAATTTGGTAATCTTTTGGGATGAACTTCACTTTCATCTTCGCGATCATTCAATCCCAACTCTTGATCTTTTTCTTACCTTTGTAGCGTCTATCAGCTTGTAGCTCGTCCCACCACAATGCTGCATGTCCCTTCAAGCGTGTAACTGCATGCTTGAATTTCTTATCCTCTTCGATATCCTCATAATCGAAGTATGTATCGAGATCTCTAATCCAATACAGTAGTTCTTCTGCATCCAGATTTCCTTCATAGACTGGAATGTCCATTTTTGCCTTCGCACCCATCCTAGCAATGGCTTTGATCAACCGCTCGGTTGATGCATCTTCTTCTGTGACCTCTTCTTCATGTCCAGCTTCCTCTTCAACTTCGGAATCACTAAAATATCCTACACCAACTCCGCGTCTCTGAGCTGTCTCCATGTCCTCAAGTCTTGCTCGAAGATCTCTCATTTGTCTCTCCATTTCTGGATTTCCTGCTAGCTTGCCTCTTCTTCTCACCTCTCTATCTTTTGGATCAGGTGATTGCCTTTCTCTTCTTGGCGGCATGGTGATTTATCTTTCTCTGCTATAGAAAGCAAAGAATTTTTTCTCTGATACCACTCTTGACGTAGCCGCACCCTCACTAGCATGTCCGCTTCCTCAAGACCTTCCTTCTTCCTTGGCCCAAAGAACTCTAAGGTTCTTCTATTTACCTATCGGGAAATCTGCACCCACAGTTCTCTTCGCGCGACCCCCTTCTTTGACTTATCGAAGGATCAGAACTTCGTGGCTTCACGAGTTCACTGTCGATCACAGGGCTCTCGGATCCCCGAGACCCGATATGTCAGTCAACGCTGACTTTCTCCTTCTCCACTATCGGAACTTCGCTCTATCGCGACTTCGCAACTTGCGACACCAAACATTCGGTTCTCTAACCCCCGATACACGATATACCAAAACGTCAAACTCGGGATCTCGCTCCCTCGCGACTTCGCTTCTCGTGAGATTGAATAACTTCTACGTCGACTCTCGATGTCTGAGATGCCGAGACTCACGATCTTGATCCCTCGCGACTTCGCTTCTCGTGAGATCAAATAACTTCCATGTCGACTCCCAATATACGATATCACAAGTTGATCTGACGGTCCTCGTGACTGGGATCAATGACTCTTGCCCTCCTGAGCTTCGAACCTCTTCCGCACCTGCACTGTAACCTCCTGGCACCTCTGTGAGATCTGACAACTCACAAAAACTCACGGATTCTCCGTGGGGAATACCGACCGTCTATCTTTTCTTATGCAATCCTCGAATTGACAGAGTGTCTCCCTACAAGACTCGTTCACCTGCTTTCCCTCACTCCGATGCTTCCTTGCAAGCCTTCCAGGCATGACTTGTGTATATTGTCCTTCGACGAACTCGAATGCCTATCCTTCTTGAGCTTTCACGACATCAAATCTCTTAGAAAGAGATTCTTGCACGCACTCCTTGCAACAAATCTTCAACCTCGACTAAGTATTGAAGTATTTGACCCTGCACACTCCTGCAACATAAATCCTTCAATCCCTTCGCTCAGAATTGCAACTCTAAGACTTAGCCTGGCCTGCGCACTCCTTGCACGGCTTCGGTGCCCAATCTGTACTTCTGAGATGAATGGCAACAAAAGTTATCTCTAACTGAACCCTTCTGTCAACGCACTCCCTTGCGGACAATTCAACTGCACTCCTTGCAGGAATCCTCTGGCTCATATAGAGAAACAATTGAAACTTATTCACTCTTCCTCTCAGACTTCAGTTTAACCATGAAATCACATACACAACATATAAAAGCAAATGTAAGGCAGGAAGAAAACATTCATGAGCATAACATCATAAGTACACAAAGAATAACACAAACCATGAAATTGAATCAAATCTTTTCTATTAATTCAATATTTGTACATGGGTGTTCTTCATACACTTCTCTGCATGCTCTCTTCAACAATTCTGCTTCATAATAATGTTACAATGTACAAAGGAGGGTGTCTATATCCCGTTCCCTCTTGCGCTCTAAAGCTATCAAATCTAGAATTAAATTCCTATCTACTTTACATTAAGTCTAATAAATGCCTCATCTACCTAAGGACGAGAGCTATCCTCTCAAGGTCCATTACAATATACAAGTGCGCTTCATTAAATCCACACATTAATGTTTGCGCAACAATATCAAGGTGTTTTCAAAATTTGTGCTGGCGCTATCCAGCTGTCCTTCGTTTCCATGTTGGCTCGCTTAACGTAGGCGATGCTCCTGCATCACGCTCTTAGTTGATGTCCCGAGCGCTCTGTGCAACTCCCTCTTTTCGATTGATGGGACTTCACCGGTACCTCCCAACCAACGCTAGGAGTACTCTTCTTTCCCCTTATCCGATCGATCCATAGAGGGGCCACGCACACTAACTAGAGAATCAACTAGTTCCCAATTCCTCTCACAAGGCTGAGCTACCACTCCTCACCGAGCTGGGTATCCCAAGTCCCATAAGCTAAGTCAGTCCAGTATAAATTTCTGCAGTGTAACATTACGCAAAACAGAAGAGATCCATCATCCTTCTCCTCACTCCATTATATAGATTTTCGAAATCAAAGACTTTCCTAAAACCCCTTTTAAATTATTTTTCATAAACTTAATTCATAATAATCATCTCCGTACATGTCTCACCCATCCCCTTCATTCCTCCAAAAACTAATTTTTTTAATTAATTGATTACCCTTATTTCCCTCACCCACCTAAAGTCATTCCTAGAATCACTCCTAGGTGTTACCAAAATCCCTTATAGGTTTTAATGACTTTCCCCATTATTAATTTACTAGTTCAGTTTAAATTAGAAAGTTCTTAAATGGTAGATACCTCACGAAGTTGGACTATCCACTTTTTCCTAGTGTTTCCCCTTTCTTTTTATGTTTCTCACTTTTTCCTACTTTCCAATTATTTTAGATTTCCCTTTCTCCCCTTTTTAATTAAACTCAGAAAGGCATGTGCATAAACTTACCCTTTTTCCCCTTTTTCTTTTTAATGAATAAATTTTTAATTAGCATAATAAAGTAAAACAATTATTTCCCTTTTTGAGTTTTATCCCAAAGATTTTTATAAATCAATTTAATTTCTTACCCCCTTCTTGTCACAAGATTAATGAAGATTATCATTATTATTATATATATATATATATATATATATATATTTATTTATTTATTTATTTATTTTAAATAAATAGATAAAATTTTACCACCAGCATAATTTAGACCTAGACTTTATTTTCCTAGGTTGGGCAACATTTTATTAGGGGAAAATTTTTAATCTTCCTTAACACGTTATTCTTCCTAAATCCATATAGGTTTATCCAATTATTAAATAACCACTCGACGTACCCTTCAGGATGTACTACGTGCTCAAAGGGTGCCACTTTCCTCTTTCTGTATCTCTTGCATGACGTGCCCTTCAAGATGCACCACGTGCTCCAAGGGTGCCACTCGCCTCTTTCCATTTTTCTTGCATGACGTGCCCTTCAGGATGCATCCTCAAGGTCCAAAATACTTCACACTCAGTAAGACCGAGTCAATAGCGCTTGTCTAAGTCAATGCAAAAAAACATGTCATCAACCCATAATGCCTCATAATCAAAATCAAAGGTTTAATAGTATAATAATATAGATCACTTGTGATCAAGTGTCCTCAAAGAATAATTTATCTTAGTATGCAAGAGAGGGATGTTACATACACCCCCTCTTGGTCTAAAGTTTGTCCCAAAGTTTCATAGTATAAGTGACGAAATAATGTCTATCACAGTATCATAAGTCTATCTATAAAAAAAAAATGGAAGCTGTTGGGGCATATCATATGCATCCTCCTAGGTCACTGAGTGCAGACTATAGTTGTCCCACTGGACCTTGACCTGATCTATTATTCGACGTGGTAGTTGTCGAACGCAATGATCTACGATGCAGATCGACTTAGCCATGAGTGCCCCCTCGTCCGATACCTGGAAGGAACTCATGTCAATAACATGTGTAGGATCACTAATATAATGTCTCAAAACAGATACGTGAAAAACATCATGCATAGTCTTCAAGGAATTAGGCAAGGCTAGTCGATAGGCCATGGGCCCCTCTCTTTCCACGACCTCGAAAGGTCCCACAAACCTAGGAGAGAGTTTAACTCCCTTTCCAAACTTGATCGAACTCTTATGTGGTTTAATCCGTAAGAATACTCAATCACCCACCTCGTAACTAAGGTCAACACGGTGCACATCGACATAACTCTTCTACAAATCCTGTGCTTCCTTAATCCTTTGTCTTAATGTTTTCATTTGCTCCTCCATTTATTGGATCACTTCTGGTCCCACCAGGACCCTATCCTCAAGTTGATCCCAACTCAAAGGCGTCTGATATGGTCGCCCGTAAAGAAAATCGAAAGGTGCCATCTTAATGGTGCTTTGGTAACTCTTGTTATAAGAGAATTCCACAAGTGGAAAGAATTATTCCCAACACTTTTGTTGGTCCATCATGTACATGGAAAAAATGTCCTCCAAGGTCTGGTTCATTCGTTCGATCTTCCTGTCAGTCTCCAGGTGATACACAGTACTGAAGCTAAGTTGGGTTCCGAAGGCCTCTTGGAAACTCATCCAAACTCATCCAATAAACACCAATCCTTCATCGGATATAATACTCTTAGGCAGACCATGCAACCTCACAATCTCACTGATGAAAACTCTAGCTATGTCAGGTGCCTGATATGTCGTACGCATAGGAATAAAGTGAGCACTCTTCCTCAGAGTGTTTACTACTATGAAATTTGAGTCATGCCTCCTTGCCATCAGTGGAAATCCAACAATAAAATCCATAGAAATAACCTCCCATTTCGATTCTGAAATAGCGTGTGGCTGTAGTAGTTCTGCTAGGTGTCTATGTTCATCCTTTACCTATTGACATTCTACAGATTTGGCCACATAGTTCACTATGTCTGCCTTCATTCCTTCCAAAAGAATAAGGGTTTAAGGTCCGCCCTCATCTTCGTGACTCCTGGGTGAGCCATGTAGACTGCTCTATGAGCCTCTCTTAGGATCAAGATCCCAAACTCATTGTTCGGTGGTACGTAAATCCTATTTTTAAACCTCAAAAATCCATCGTCGTCAAACATAAATCCTTCAAATCTTGGTACCATCATTGTGTTTTCTCCGATACAACCCTCAAAACCTTTGTACCAGTTGTCGTCACGCTGTAAAGTTAGAATATTTTCGTGTAGATTCGTCTGAAGAGGCAACATTGAAAACATGCATGGTCTCTGACTCAATGCATCTGCCACTTGGTTCACTGTCCCTTTTATGTAAGTAATCTCAAATTTGTACTCGCTAAGCAATTCTGACCAATTTCGTTGTCGCGCATTCAGGTCGCTTTGCGTAAAGATGTGTTTTAGTCCACAGTGGTCCGTCTTTAGTTCACATTTTCGTCCAACAAGGTAGTGTGTCGAAACCTTCAAGGCATATACGATGGCTATCAAATCCAAATTATACGTCGCGTAGTTATCCTCATGCCTTCTCAGTTTTCTCGAGATGTATACGATCACTCTACAATCTTGCATCAAGAATCCACCTAAGCCTTCCTAGGATGCATCAGTGCATACCAAGAAGTCTGTGTCCATGTCAGGGACCTTTAGGATTGGTGTCGTTGTCAAGAGCTCCTCGAGCCTCCTAAATGCTTCCGCACATTTCTCGGTCCAAACAAACTTCTTGTTCTTCTTTTGCAATTCCATGATCAATTTTTCTATCTTCACAAATCCCTCGACGAACCATCAATAATATCCTGCTAAACCCATGAAGCTACATACTTCCATGACATTCGTGGGTGTAGGAAATTCCATAATATCCCTGACCTTTGTTGCATCCATGTCGATACCTTCGTTGGAGATGACATGCCCTAAGTAGTGAATCTTCGATTGATAAAATGAGCATTTGGAAAACTTCCCATACAATTTGTGCTCTCTGAGACACTGTAGTACCAAGTGCAAGTGCTCATCATGCTCCTCCATCATTTGAGAGTAAATCAAAATATCGTCAATGAATACTTGGATGAACTTGTCCAACTACTCACGAAACACCCCGTTCATCAAACTCATAAATACCCCTGGGGCGTTTATCAATCCAAACGACAAAAAAATAAACTCGTAATGTCCAAACCTTGTCTTAAAGGCGGTCTTAGGGACATCATATTCCTTGATCTGTAACTGGTGATAGCCTGATCACAAATCGATCTTTGAGAACATTGTCACACCCTTCATCTGATCAAACACATCATCAATCCTCGACAACGGATATTCATTCTTGATCGTTGCCTTGTTCAATTGATGATAGTCAATGCAGATCCTCCACAACCCATCCTTCATTCGTATTAAAATAACAGGCGCACCCCACGGTGACATGCTTGGACATATCAGCCCCAGGTCCAACAATAATTTCAGTTGCATTCTCAACTCTTGTAACTCTGGGATCGAGATCTGATAAGGTGTTCTATCTATCGATTCAGTCCTTGGTTTCAAGTCTATAGTAAAATACAATTCCCTCTCCAGAGGCATCCCAAGTAACTCCTCTGGAAAGACATCTACAAACTCTCTCACCACCGGAAGGTGTTCTATACCTTCGACTACTCCCTTATCATTTAACGCAAGGATCGCATAAATATTGCACTCCTTGCGCATGCTCTTCGGTAGCTGTAAGGAAGAGATGAACCTTAGGGAAACTCTCTGGTTCCAACCTACAATCACGCATATTTGTCCCTCATCATAGACCAAGCTAAACCATTTCGTCTTACAGTTGATTATTGCCTCATGCGATTCCGACCAGTCCATACCGATCATGACGTCATAAGATCCTAAGATCGTGACGTACAGGTTGGCCCTGGTGACAAACTCTCCTAGTTTAAGGGTACAACCAATAACCTTTCCTCTGACCTTTTGTTTGTCTCCCGAAGCCATATTTACGAAGATAAACACATCCTGTTCGACTTCCTTTACCTTAATGCTTTTTAGCGCTGCACTAGAAATGAAACTCTCAATAGCACCAAGATCTATCAAAATACTAAGGGTTTGGTTAGCGACGGTACCTCACGTCTTGAGAATAGTCGACTGGTGCTCCGCCTGGCAGTCATTCACCGCTGCATGAATCCAATCGGCCTTGCCCAAATCTCCCACAGTAGTGAGTCTAGTTGATCCAGATGCTCGATCCCTCTCCACAGGGTATTCGCACTGGTAGTGTGGCTCCCCACACATCCAACACCCCTTCTTCGGTCCAGTACTTCTGGTGCCTGAAGTAGAAGATGATGGCCCACATGGCTGGAATCTTGGTCTGTTTGGCTAAATATTCCTAAACTGCTACTTCTACGGTCGACTTTGTTGCTGATGTTGTGGTCCTTGATAAGGTCTCCACTGGTGAGGCGTCGATCGCTGAGGTGTAGTGAAAGTGGATCCCCTATGGAAGCCACAATATTTTGGCATAAGTCTATCTAGTTTCTGATGCTACTACACACCAGATGACACCTTCCCTACTGGTCTCATTGGAGTCCTACTCTGACCCCCACTGACTAGCTCCTTCTCTGTTATGAGGGCCTTATGGATGACATCATGCAAGGTTTGAGGCTTCAGAATCCTAACCTTTGCATGTATGATGCCATTAAGGCTGAACACAAACCTGTTGACCTTAAGTTTCTTAGTTTTAAGATGTGGAGCATACTAGAGAAACTCCATAAAATGGGCCTCGTACTTGGGCACCATACGTTCACCATGTCGTAAGGCGTTGAACTCATTGGGCTGACGCTCAAGGAATTCCTTTGATAGGTACCTCTCTCAAAACTATTCCTGAAACAGTTCCCATGACACGTCTTCGATGACCATGTTTAGTTGTGGCATGAGCATCTTCCACTATAGAAGAGCGCTTCCCTTTAGTTGAAATACTGCCACGTGGACATTCATGTTGGAGGTATAGTCGAGAAGCGCAAATCACATCGCCATATTCTCCAACCATGCATCGACAGCTATGCCGTCTGAGCAACCAAAGAACTCAGGAAATTTGACCTTCTCGAGTTCGCGATGAATGCTACCAGTACCGACCGGAGGGCACAGTGCACCCTCAAGGGGTTCCGACACCCTAGCCTCATCTTTGTCCAAACAATTGATCAATATCTCAAACATCCGCTGAAAATATCTCATCATTCTAGCCACATCACCTACTGCTATATGCTCCTGCCCGACAACCTATTCGTTTCTCTGGGGGTTAGACCCCTCAAGCGTGGATTCTAGTGGAGGCGTTGTGGCTCCTCCCCTAGCACCCCATCGTCTGCCTTCGCGACGTCCTCTAACCATGATTACCTGCACGAATACAAGTCAACTTAATTAGAAACATTAATTCAAATCATATCAACAAAATATGTAGTGATCCCAATTCGTGGGTTGAACCTGCTCTGATACCAGATGAAACAACCCTACTTCATGACTAAAAGCGAAGCAGAAGTACAAAATATAATCTTGTAATATATATATATATATATATATATATATATATGTATGTATGTATGTATGTATTTTTGTGACTCATGGAATGGACAACTTATCACATGGGGAAGATGTAAATCACAGTGAGAAACAAACATGAAACATCCTTTTGACATTTCCTTCTATTTACAGGGCACTAGCCAATCGATGGGTTCAATAAAAACTTCTCATGCCTGCAAGTTTTTGTGAATCCTAGAGTTGTGTATTCCTCTTCATTCTTATATATAACTCCCCTCATACCTCGAGTTTATTTTTGAATATTATTATTAGTTCAATAATTGTTGAAAACAAAACTTGGGTGGACTAAATGATAACTTAAGTTCTCCCAAATCTTCTTTCTTAGTCATTTTAATCTTTTTATGGTCCACCAAATCGCGATCCAAGTCCTTGGAAGTGAACAATTTCCTTGTTCAATTTATTTATATTTAATGTCAAGAAGTTTTCTAGTGTATATACCATATGGGAAGTAAGAGTACTTATTACATTTTGTATATGTGAATCATCTTATCCTCCATGTATAAGGTTATTTCATCATTAAATGAATATGGCTATATTTACACTTTAATATGTCGATGCTAAACTTTGGGACCTCTGGTTGTTTTACATAATATGCTACCAGAAAAATAAAAATTGTTATAAAGTAGAATGATACATATCCTCCTATTAGATAATGTTGTCAACACTAAATTATTTCTCATATACATGAACAAAATAGGAAAGTCGAGTTAAGTTTAAGGAAAAAGTAATTCCTTCTTCTCATATTTCTATTTGATTATTATACTTTAGCATTATACACATTCTTATGATAAGGATAAGTATAAGGACTACCTAATAATTGCATAATTGTTATAGTCCCTAGTATTTAAGGATAAACTATAATGTAGCAAATCGTAATCAATCCACCATAAAATTTAATACTGTTAATTTGTAAATGATAAATATATTAGAAATTACAAATTGTCCATGAATTAAGGAAGGTTGTCTAAACTAATTGAAGACGGTTATGCCCCATTGAAGGCTGTTAACATTAAGGTGGTTCTATTCAATTAAATGTTGTCCATGACTAAACTGGAGGGCTAGGAAGGCTATCATCTAGCCACCAAAGTGGAGTTGTCATTTAAAATCAGGTAAAATCGTTGTACATACATGCCATATAGGGATTGCATTGTTGTCACTAATAAATAAGGCAATCTCTACACATGCACCCGAGATAGGAATTGTATCGTTGTCATTTAAAAATGAGGCAAAACGTAGTACAACGAAACCAGAAAGGAATTGCATGGTTGTCAACACTTAAAAGGGAAAAACACTAGGAAAAATGCACCAGAATAAAATTTACATGGCTATCATTAATATAAAAGAAAAATCATTGTGCAAATATACCAAAAGGGGGTTTACATTGTAGTCAGCAAAATGTAAGGAGAGGAAATGCATGGATAACAGATGGCAAATTTTCAAGGCAGACGCAGTCTCCCCAGGGAAAATTCATGGGGAAAAACACATTCCTTTCCAAGGCAAACTCACCAGAGGATTAACTCTAGCTAGGAACGCAATCAGAATCAAATGCAACATGAAAAATCTGACAACGACTGTGTCTAGAAAAGTGGCAAATTGCCCAGTACATAAAACAAAATGCAGTCTTCAGAAATGGAAAATTGCTAGCTACTCACCCAGGCAACATGGTATCTATGAAACTAGCAATTCACCCAGTAACTAAACACAAAAGGAAGACTGAAGGAAAGACAATCGTCAGTGAACCACCCAAGTATTACAAGCTTTCAGAAATTGATATTGTAGACTCCATGCAACGATAGATTATCCCACCTTTGCCAGCACATTCGTTCAAATTTCCAGCGAGAGATAGATTATCCCACCCCTACCACTACACTTGTTCAAATCACATTAGATAAGAGTCAATATAAAACTAAATGCTAATTAATCACTAATCGCGATCATTCAAACTAAAAAATAAATCTTTATCCCCACTGTATATAGGACAAAGATTCCATGAAGAGAACCTTAATAAGCAAAGAAATTCAATTTTTAAAATGCTTTGACAACTTTTCCACTTTATCCATCAATGTAAAAAACATAGAGTTATAATTATATGTGTGTACATAAAATGCAGGGCTAAGATTTTATCCATCAATGCATAAAAACGAAGAGTTATAATGATCCATCAATACATAAAACGCTTGGTTAAAATTTTATCTATCAATGCATAAAAACTAAGAGTTATAATGATCTGTCAATACATAAAATGAAGGGTTAAGATTTTATCCATCAATGCATAAAAACAAGGATTTATATTTATGGAACTATGAATGATAACAAACAAGATATAAATACGCTGAGTTAAATGAAAACTTTTCCATCAATCAAATTTGCAGAGTTAATTAAACACATCAAGGTGTATGACCAACACTCAGCCAAGGATGAACAATAGAGGTTTATGGATGACAAGAACATCCTTCGCTTATCATCCATGCACAAAAACGCAGGGCGTTGAGATCCATAGGTCTATTAATGCTGAAGCGACGACCATAGATCAGGCTCCTAGTCGACTGCTCAGGCACAGGCTGATGAGCCAGGGATGAAGGCAAGAATGCACAACAAGCATTGCCATCAATAAAACTTAGGATGGTCAAGACATGCATAGATCGAGGCCGTGGGGAATCAATCAACATCAAGCTAAGGATGTGGGGAAAATTTCAGTCATCAACAAGAATGCTAAGACTATCATATTCTTTACTTGATTAAGCATACAAAACTGAAATCATAAATCTTACTATCAATCTACCACACAAAAATAAATGAAGCGTACAGTTGCCTAATCAACCTCTTTGAGTTGATGTCCCATGCACTACGTGCAACTCTCGCTTGCCGACTAATGAGAATTTACCGTTACCTCCCAACCAACGCTAGTGGTACTCTTCTTTCCCCTTAGCTCCCCAAGCCATAGAGGGGTCATGCACACTAACGAGAGAATCGGTTAGCTCCCAGCTCATCTCGCAAGGCTGAGATACCACTCCTCACCGAGCTAGGTATCAGAACTCCCACAAGCCAAGTCATTCAAGTATAAATTTTTGCAGCATAACATTACACAAAACAGAAGAGATCCATCATCCTTCTCCTCACTCCATTATATAGATTTTCGAAGTCAAAAACTTTCCCCAATCCCTTTTAAATTATTTTTCATAAACTTAATTCACAATAATCCTCCCCATACATGTGTCACCCATCCCCTTCATTCCTCCAAAAACTAATTTCTTTAATTAATTAATTACCCTTATTTCCCTCACCCACCTAGAGTCATTCCTAGAATCACTCCTAGGTGTCCGCAAAATCCCTTACAGGTTTTAATGACTTTCCCCATTATTAATTTACTAGTTCAGTTTAAATTAGAAAGTTCTTAAATGGTAGATACCTTACTAAGTTGGACTATCCAATTTTTTGTAGTGTTTCCCCTTTCTCTTTATGTTTCCCACTTTTTCCTACTTTCCAATTATTTTAGATTTCCCCTTTTCCCCTTTTTAATTAAACTCAAAAAGGCATGTGCAGAAACTTACCCTTTTCCTCTTTTTCTTTTTAATGAATATATTTTTAATTACCATAATAAAGTAAAACAATTATTTCCCCTTTTTGAGTTTTATCCCAAAGATTTTTATAAATCAATTTAATTGCTTACCCCCTTCTTGTCACAAGATTAATGAAGATTATCATTATCATTTTTATTTTTATTTTTTTAAAATAAATAGATAAAATTTTATCACCAACATAATTTAGACGTAGACTTTATTTTCCTAGGCTGGGCGACATTTTATTAGGGGAAAATTTTTAATCTTCCTTAACACGTTATTTGTCCTAAATCCATCTAGGTTTATCCAGTTATTAAATAACTATGTGTCGTGTCCTTCAAGACGCACTAGGTGCTCCAAGGGTGCCACTCGCCTCTTTTTGTTTCTCTTGTGCAACGTGCCCTTCAGGACACACCACATGCTCCAAGGGTGCCACTTCCATCTTTCCATTTTTCTTGCGCGACGTACCCTTCAGGACGCACCACATGCTCCAAGGGTGCCACTCGCCTCCTGACTGATTTGGTAGACATCAAAAACCCCTGGAGTCAATACTCTGGCAAGTTATCTTGTGGGAGACTAAGGACCTATAAGGAATAAGGCCCCTGCCTTATTATGTGCTCCTTAGAATCATCGCGAGTGAGTGTCGCAATTTGTCGTCATGACATCGTGGTATTCTCGAACTAGGTAATCATTAACCTACACTTCGAGCCACAATGGGAGTGCTAGTAGGTTATGGCAGGGTTGTTGTCTACACCTCTCCCTCAACATATCTGGTAGTCCTACATGACCCCTCTACTCCACACGTGAGTTTGATCAGCAAGCTATCGTCAACCTACATCATCAACGAATCACGTTAGAAATATATCCATAATCATATCATCTAAACATATGCATGAATATGAAATATAAAAAAATCAAACCCCAATAGTTCACTCCCCAACTCAATCCGAAGTCCAAGGGGTTCCATTGATGCCTCTGCATCCTCGAGGACCAAAATCCTACACACTCAGTAAAACCGAGTCAATAGCACCTGTCTAAGTCAATGCAACAAAACAACATGTCATCAACCCATAACACCTCATAATCAAAATCAAAGGTTTAATAGTATAATAATCCGAATCACTTGCGAGCAAGTGTCCTCAAAGAATAAGCTCGCTCAGTGCGCAAGAGCGGGATGCTACATAAAATTTGAAACAAGATATTATTACAATAGAAAATAGAAAATATGTTTAACTTTTTTTTTAAATTAATGCAATATTATTAAAATAAAATGGAAAAAATACTATTGAAAAAAGTAAGTGTTCAATGGAAATGGTGTTGAACAATTTTTTAGTTTAAAATAAAATGCTCACAATATAAGAGGTATACAATTGAATTTTGATTGGTGTAATGCTCATAAAATAATTTTGACTGGTGTAATGGTTGAAAAACATAGATAAAATATGGTTGAGCCATATTTTATTTGTGTTTTTTTCGAATGATCCAGAGTTTTTTATACATACCTTTTTTATAAATATCATATTTGGAAATATGGTTGAAAATAGTCAAAACAAGTCATCAAATTCTAGAATGTACTTTCAATGAAAAATAAAAAATTATGGAATGTACATGTGCGACTTATTTAAAAACATTGTAATGGTATTCCATCTTCAATTATTCGTTCATGATCAACTTTGGACATTTTCCATTTTCTAACTTTTATTTATTTATTGAACTTCTATTAACTTTATGCGTGCTACACATACCAAATGACAATATTGACAACTTGTGACATCTCACTGGTAGTCTTGAAAGTCAACATCATTATCGATCTGATGGGCTACTTGAAAAAAAATCCTTTCAATACAATGGATCATCTTTCATATATAAATCGGTTATCATCAAAATCTTCTAATAGCCTCATCTTTTGTTCCATGCATCACATCAAATAATATTTCACGTTTTCAGTATTGCCTATAGGTGCAACCATGGCAAAAACATCTCCTGCAAATAATTGGATATATTGGACAACAAATTGTTCATGTTAGATTATCACACAAGTACATCTACAAGTTATTTGAAAAAGTTTAAACATAAAAATTACATTCTCTAACAAGATCAGAAACTCTATCGCCATCAACTCACACTATAGTTTCATTTGATTCCATCTCCTCTAAGCTTGCAAGTGGAATTTTCCCTTTTACATTAAGTTCGATATGTGTCCAAGATTTAACATATCCTTCATTTTCATTTTCACAAATATCTATGGATTCAGTGTCCTCTATGCAAACTGAACAAAAACAAGACTCATTTCTTCTCTCAAATGCAAACACATTTTGAAAGCATTTTGTTTTAACTGAATGTATTTTTCATGTCCCAGGTATTGTATTGGCATCATATGAGATTGATCTATTTACATCTTGGATTCCAACATACCAAAAAAACCTACACAAGACAAGAATTTGTTAACTTGAAATCTCTCAAGAAAATGATTGAAGTTTGAATAGAAATTTGAACACGTTGAAATAAAAATATCTTGTGTACATGTGTAACATTTATATATAGACAAACTTGTGCACATCCCTTGATGGATTATATTCATGGATTAGCACCATTTTGCACCATTCAACAACTTGTTAGGTGGATTCAAATCGATCGGCATGAGGGTTCATCTGATACCTTCAAAGTGTTGATTTTATACATGCCCCTACACCGTCGTGCTCTCCTTTTCCATCTAAAAAAAATCCAACAATGTGTAATGTTTAATTTTTTATGAAGACAACATCACCAATAGAATGATCGTGAAGATTTGAACTGACCTACAAACCCATCTAACCATATCCAATGTCAATCGAATCTGATTTCGCGTTCTTTCAATGATTCATAAAATTTATCAAAACAATGTTTTACATAATGTGTGTCGTGTGCTCGATCATCACTTATATAAAAGTGATATTCTTTAATAACATGTCGATTGTCGTTGGTGCTTTCTATGTTATCAAGACTCCGTTAAGCATATCTATATAGAATGTGGACAAATATCATGACTTTATCAGAATGATAATATTCGCTCTGTATTTATTTTTGTGTAGAGAATGTGTAATTCTCTGCAAAATAAACTACAGCCTCGATGGACACACTTCACAATATTTTTTGAATTTTAGATCTTTACATCGAGATCTATGTGAATTCTTGGTGTATTTATAGATTTCTTCTTCAAACTTCTTCAAAAAATCTATCACACAGATTTTATCTACCTTCAAATCAATCCTTTTGGAAATAACATTTGAAGAATGTGGAGTCGTGTTGTTCATATATTCATATCTCTTCCAATTGACTCTTATATTAAAAAATGATTGATCATTCATATCAATATGATACTTTGAATGAAATAAACATCGATTTCCACAACGATCACATTTATTTCCACCAACACATTTTTTTTTGTAAAATAAATCATCATCTTCTCTTTCAAATAGAATTTCATATATAAAAGCACAGAATATGGAAGGAGGAGGTGAACCTGGCCATAAAGTTTTACCAAAATCCAAAAAATTGTCATAATACAACTCAAATTCCACATGATAATGACAACAACAAGTGTCACGAATAGCAATGGGTCTAACAACCCATGGTTTTTGTTGCACAAATGTATTGATGGAAATTTTAACTTCTTTGTGCTCTTCTTTAAACTTATTGAACAACTGTATTTGTGTCATTCACAATATATGTTTTGTATGTTCTTTATATTGTGTTCGTGCTATTCTTCTTCGCATCACATCCCTTGTATGTGGTGAAACACGAGATTCTTCCAACCAACAATTATGGGCCAATTCTTTAACATTTTCTGCAAGTCTATCTTTGTAGGGTTGTCTAGAAATCACTATCCAACAAGCCAATTCATCATTTACATCTATTT
>ML791329.1:414384-425045 GCA_009831015.1 Picea engelmannii
ACTTTGAAAGTAATCCATATTGTAACTTGCAAGTAATGTCTTTTTCCATTGTTGCTTTCTCTCATCCATTTCATATTTTCATGCTTCAACCTCATAACTTGCAAGTAATGTCTTATGCCATTGTTGTTTTCTCTCATCCATTTCATATTTTCATACTTCAACCTCATAGTCCCTAATTGTTTTTTCATTTGATTTTTTAAATATATAACCATACATCTACTTGCTTTCTCTTATCCATTTCATGTTTTCATGCTTCAACCTCATAACTTGCAAGTAATGTCTTTTTCCATTGTTGCTTTCTCTTATCCATTTCATATTTTCATGCTTCAACCTCATGGTCCCCAATTGTTTTTCATTTGATTTTTTTTAATATATGGCCAATACATCGACGTTTTTTCATTTGAGTTTTTTTTTAGTATATGGCCAATACATCGATGTTTATAGGTTTACTGAAACAAACGTCTCTTGCAAGAACATCCAACACATCGATACCATAGTATTATCATCGAAAAAAATGCTGGTCGCGTTTTAAACATCACTGTATACAATTCGAAAAGTAAAAGGAGACATTTAACATTTCCCACGTAGTGCAACTAAAATTTGTACAATGGCCTAAAAAAATATAAAAAAATTAACATTCGTACCCTTGTTTTGGTCACTTGTTAGTGGGTCAGTACCCTTGTTTCGACCACTTGTTAGTGGGTCACTACGTTGGTTAAGCTCTCAAACTTCCAATTGTAAAGGTTTCACAAGTAGGTTGTTCATCGGTTATAGGGTTATCAACACTTGAAAAACTGAACCATGCATATATTATGGGCTATGTGCTAGAATGTGGCTTTGTATTTTTTAAGCTCTCAAGGATCATTTGTTATTGAGAACATACGAAGGCGATTCAGAAGTACTCATCATGGACGATGAATTTTGAAAATATGGACAAGTGGATGTGTGATTGTATGCCTTAGTAATAGTGCTTTCCTTTCATTTTATAAATATATTCTTCTTTATGATTTTTCAGTTCTTAATATTATGTAAATGTGATAGTGGAATTATTCTTATTTTATAGGGATTTATCTCTTTTTTTTTCACTGTTATAAGTTTTTGTTTTTTCTTCCTATAAATTCACATAAATATGTATCAAATCACAATTTTCTGTTATTTAAATTGTATTTGTGCTTGCAGAAATAGATTCAACATGCTGAAAACCCTCTAAAACATCATAATTATATAAAATTAATCACTCAAAAATTCAAAAATTCAGTTTCAATAATTTCTAATCAAATTTCAAGTAAAATTATATATATATATATATATATAATCTAGACTACAGCTCTATTTGTTAATTTTAATCCAAATAAAATTAAAAAAAAATAAAAAAAAACAAAATATAAAACATTTAAACTACAACTCTATTTATCAACTTTAATTCAATTAGTACTTTGAGTTATAATTTTCTCCTTTTATGTTTTTATAGAGCTACTCAGTACTTAACTCACAGTCAATCACTAATTGTCTCAATCTAATTAAATATAAAAAATAAAAAAAAATATAAAACTTTTAGTGTAAAACTCTATTGACCAACTTTAATCCAATTGGTACTGTGAGTTAGAGTTTTCTGTTTTTATAACGCAACTAAGTACTTAACTCAGTCAATCGCTAACTGTCTCAGTCGATCACTAAATGTCTTAATGTAATTAAATACCAGTCGAGTCAATAACTAATAACTAGCTGTTCTGAGTTTAATTTATAAACGAATAATTAATGAATTGGTACTGTGAGTTAGAGTTTTCTGTTTTTATAACGTAACTAAGTACTCAACTCACAGTCAATCGCTAACTGTCTCAGTCAATCTCTTAATGTAATTAAATACCAGCCGAGTCAATAACTAATAACTAACTGTTCTGAGTTTAATTTATAAACGAATAATTAAAGAAGTAGTTTAAACGTTGGAGGTTTTTTGGATTTTTTTTTTCCTGAAATTCTGGTGATGAATGGTTGTAGATTTGATTGGTTAAATTTGTATAATCAGAGTGTCCCAGGAGTTTTTCATGAGGCTGAATCCATTTATGCATTCAGAAATACAATTTAGACAACATAAAATAGTGATTTTGTCCAAATTTACATGGCAGGATTCCGACCAAAAAACAAACAAACTCTCTATCCAATATGGGATTGGTTAGTATTGTTTATATAAAGAAATCCTGATATAAGTCAAAGGAAATGGAAATGAAAAGTAAAATAAATATTATTATTTTGGTCATTCTATTAAATCAATATAATAGTAACCTACACTGGTGTAGACCCATTGACAAGTGTAGTGTAAATGGAAGAAAATATAAAAAGGAAGTTTCACCTTGAATTTTCAGGTTCATTTACCAGTACCCCATACTTGGGGTAGTGTGGACGCACCTGAAAATTATAGATATAGAGATAAAAAACAGGAATACGAAAACAAATATATGTGTTATATTAAGATAGATATATTATTTTGGTTATATTAATAATTAGTTGACAAAATATCTTAGTGATGTATAAAATTAAGAGTTAGTTAATGGGAAAAAATCTCTCAAATCTAAAATTCAGATAGCTATAATAACTTAGAAACTAATTCTAAGTAATAACTATCAATAATCATAACAAACACAAGTATAATCACAGCTAAACATAATGATAACAATCATAATAACGAACACAAATATAATCAAAATACATGTTGGAATTAATAATTCCAACAAAAAGGATCATTAGTGCACAATCACTAAAAAATTGATCGTTTGTCAGAAAAATAGAATAAGAGATGTCTTAGTAGATATCGAATGCATGCTACTACATGTCTGGGGAAAGAGTCAACGCAATTGTATATATCGATCATCACAAAAAAGTCCAGAGAACTCGATTTGGAGATCTTTCAAGCACTTGGCATGTGGTGCGACGAGGGTGCACGTTGTACAATTAATGTGTAGCAGAGGTACGAAACCATGGAGTCATAAACACTACAGCTTCGATAGAGAACCAGTCAATATTCTTTTATGTTCAAATTCATGTGTGATGTTCTGTGGACGTAAGGATCACTATGTGCTGCAACATCCTTTTTTTACGAGTGCGTTTGGATAGACGTAAACGCCACTTCCATTGCAGGCGCAAACGGGAGGATTAATGTTTGTCTGCATGGAGGAGCGGTCCAATCATGGCTAGTTTGGCTGACACCTTCACCTCATCTTTGTCCAGATGCCCTCCAGCCAGACATATATACAAAGCTAGGTATTTATGATTGTCTTTATCTCAGACGATCATATTGACTTTACCTGTTAGATGTTCCATGAAATGTCTGTCAAGCTGTGAACAACAACTCCATTTTCAATGTAGATGCTTTTCCTAAAATAGATTAACCCTATAAACAAATCCCGCTTTGACGAGACAAGGAAGACAGTGTGTGGAACACACCCGAATGTATATCAAATATATCGCTATCAATGACATAATTTATGCACGGTTCGAACACCATGTGATTTCAATTAATTCCAAATGAGCTATGTTTCAACGTATTGGATTCTGTGATTTCAATTAATTCCAAATGAGCTATGTTTCAACGTATTGGATTCTGTGATAGTAATGCATCCATTAGTAAATGATGGGAATCACTAAATTAATGTCTTTATATATACAGAAAATAAAAGCTGTCATTCCATATTCTATTTGAGAATAGTACAATTCCCAACGAGAAATCAATTATTTCAAACTTGAACTGTAATCGCCGTCCTCTGTCACTCCCGACGGCCATGCTCTTAGATTCCCTTTCATAGCAATCAGTGAACAGTTTGACACATTAGAAAGCGGGAGTTATCCGGAAAAACAATACGTTTCAAAAAAAAGTCAGCTGTACGCATGGAAACATCCATGAAGCTCTGGATCATTAATATAAGTAAATTAAACGAACTGCTCTTTGAACACAAATGACGGGTAACTATAACTGTGGGTTACGGCTCAGTGAAAGGTTCGAAGATCAAAAAAACAAAAAATGCCAGTAAAATATGAAAGAAAGAATATAAATTAGGTTTATTTCGCTGTTAGGGTTACGTTAGGGCTACGCGTAAATCACGGGAGAGGGTTTATTTCGCTGTTAGGGTTACGTTAGGGCGACGCGTAAATCACGGGAGAGGGTTTATTTCGCTGTTAGGGTTACGTTAGGGCTACGCGAGTAGATGATAATGGCAGGAATCCTATTCGAATTCTATTTTCTCTCCGAGATTTTCCGCGAAGTTTACTTTTGGAGGTATGGTACTCTATGAACGTGTAGAAGATTATGGAATGAATCTTATTCTACGAGTTTTATGTTTTATTAAGTTCCTTTGGGAGATTCTCCTCATGCTTCATGAGTCTGTCTTTAAAACATCATGTTGCCCTCATGCGAAAATATAAAATTAACTTCCTCCACTCTCTCTATAAAAAAATATTATACGTTATCCTCATTTCAAACTATATAATTAACTTTAATAATATGAAATATATTGTACCTCCTTTGTCAAACTCGCTCACGCCTCATTGAATATTGTTGGTAAAGGTGTGGGTTAAATATTTAAAAGAAAAAAAAAACTTGGTATGAGGCATCTTTGAATATAGTTGTACATACTAAAATGTAAAATTAGCTTCCTGCTCTCTCTTTATAAATAATATACCTTGCCCCATTTAAAACTATAACATTACCTTTAATAATATAAAATATATTGTACTTCCTTTGTCTATATAAGGAAACTCGCTTTTACACATCATTGAACCTTTAATAATATGAAATATATTGTACTTCCTTTGTCTATATAAGGAAACTCACTCGTACACATCATTGAATATTGTTGGTAAAGGTGTTGATTGTAGATGAAAAGAGAAACTAGTTATGAGGAATCTTTGAATACCGTTATAGAAAAGGTGTTGATTGTAAGCAAAGGTGTTGTTTGTGTAAATAAATGTATAACAATTTTCATTTGTTTTAGTTTTAACACTATTATAGGTTTCATATTAATTTAGTTTTAAATTTATTGAATATTTAAAATATCAATTTTTTTTTGCATGGTAAATATTTTTTAGAGTGTAAAATTATAAATAAAACTATATTTTCAATTTCTTTTAATTATTTTAAAAATAAAATGGTTTGTGTTAAAAAAGAAGAAGGAAGAGATAAATTCTAAAGAAAATTTGGTTGAATTTTGATATTAATTTATGTTATTGGTATTACAATTCATCTCACCAATAAAGATATATTGATATGTTTTATTTCTTCTTTCATCTCCTCTTCCTTTTGTAAGCTTGCAGAATGCTATGCATATAAAACAGACATACCTCAAACTAAGATATGAAGTGCAAAGTTCATTTTTAATGTGAATATGTGGAATATTAGAAAATTGGTAGTGCCCAAAAGAAGCAATAATATCTTCTTATTATGAATAAATGTTGAGAGGTTGTTTAACAACTCCAATCAAGTAAGCCTTGTGAGTACCCATAATCTCAAACAATTAATTTTCTAATGTTTTACATCTACATTTTTGTTACTAACCCTTTTTTGGTTCAATATTTTATTTTTTCACCCTTCATATTTTCACACTTAGAAACCTATGCCTATTACAATCTTATTTTGTTCATTCTTGAAATTGTTCATGTGATTTATTCTTTTTGTCTCATCTACTATGTTATGAGAATATCCTTCTTTATTTTTCAATATTAGTATATGATGAGAAAATATTATTTTTGAATATTAGCATATGATAAAAAAAAATGTTATATTTTTTTCAATATTTTATTGCAAATGTATATCTACCATAAAAAAAAAAACTTAATTATATACATCATAATAAACAACATTATCAATTGTTAAATAAATGAATGAATTGGAAGAATGAAGTTAGTAACTATATTATGAAAGGAATGCATGATAAGGATGCATATAATAACTTGATATTAAAATTAATACACTTAAAAAAATATATGATTAAATTTATGTACCATAAAAATGATTATGTTGAGTTTGATACTGAAATAAATATACTTAAAGAAAAAACATAAAAAATATCTATGTAAAAATTTATGTATCATAAAAATGATTATGTTAAGTTTAATGTTGAAATTAATGCAATTTAAAAATGAACATAACAAATCTACATGGAAATTAATGTATTTATAGAAGGACCTTAATACATTGATGTTTATATTAATACATTTTAAGAAGGATCATATCAATTTGATATTAAAATCAATGTTGAAATAAAGGATAAGAATCTATATCCATAAATAAAATTTGCTAATCAGTTATGATAGTCAAATATTCTTAATACACAATATCCCCATTACAAGAGTCATAGGCTCCCAATAAGACTTAAACATTTTCACATAACACCTACTACAATTTCCTCAATCCCATTATTAATTTTACATTTTACATTTGTTTACACATTATAATTACAATATAACTAATTTATTGAGAGTTGGAAATAAGATTAATTTAACACCAATAATTATACAAGTCATTAAGTTATGTCTCATAGTTTCTTTGAATTCTAAATTTTATATATCATTTTTATTCATACATTGACTCACACATTTCAAAATATTATGTATCAAGTTATATGAGTGCAATTTTCCCCTTAAATTATATATTATATAGGACAAGTTTTTCTTGAGTGACACATCTCATTCAATTATATGATCAACTTAAAAAAAATAAAAATCATATGACATTTAAAAAAAAACTATTTCATTAAATTACTTATTATAATTCTCCAAAAAAACATAAATTCACCTCTTCAAATCATGAACCATAATGCTTTTCATTATTTTTATTAACCATTAAAATCATCTAAAATATTTATATATTTTAAAGAAAAAACTTATCCATTTAAACATATTATTTTATATTATATTAAATATATAATATTAAAAAGACAATACTCATAAATGCATCATATATAGATGTCATGTTTAGTAGTATTGTCTTGGGTTATTCCTATTTCAGTAGGGAAAGGTTTGGAACCTTGAAACAATGCTCATGAATGCATCATAGTATTAAAGTATAGAAACAATACATCAAACAATACTTAAATGCATATAAAATCAAGTACATTCGACTATATCCAACCAATTAGAATTAAATAACTAATTAAAAATAACAAATTTCATTTTTCTATGAAACTAATCCCATATTTCTCAAGGATGGAAACCTCGATCCTTTTACATTGAAAACATATCTCACTTATCCCATATTTCTCAAGGAGGGAAACCTCGATCCTTTTACATTGAAAAAATATCTCGCTCATTTCTAGCAATGGTCCAAAATAATTCTCATGTAGATACAAATTATGCTAATACAGTTTACTCTAACAAGTAGAAAATGGAATTATGCATGTTTTGTGTCTAAATGATCGACGTTCTTGAAGCAAATTTATACATTTGTATATACTAATTGGTTAGATTGTTAACCACACTTTATATATATATTTTAATTCTAATTTATATTTTAAAAATGAATAAAGTTAGTTAAATAGTGATGTGTGTTTTGTGTCTAAATGATGGACCTTTTTAATTCAATTTATACATTTGTATATACCAATTGGTTCTTGTGAACCACAATTTTTACATATATTTTAATGTTAATTTGTATTTTCAAAATTAATAAAGTTAGTTAAATTAAGAGGTCAATTATTAAAAGGGTTGAAGGATATTAACATAATTAAGAACCAATTATTAAGAACTTTTTCTTTAGTTTGTATATATTTTCCTATACGTGTGCATCATCTTATTTGTTTTGAGGCAATAAAAAGATACTCTGTATATAAAATATGTATGTGTTTTAGAATTATTATATATATACAAATAAAAATAAACAAAATTAACAAACATTGTTTTTGTTGTTAAAACACACATATATATATTTAGAATATACATATAGAGCTTTACAAGTATGTGTGGTTTTATCAACAATGAATATGATAAGTATGTGTGGTTTTATCAACAATGAATATGTGGATCCTATTTAAAATCTTGATTGTAAATGGAGACAAGAATAAGTAGTTTGAAAAATGAAAATGTTTTGTTTATCCAACTCAAAACTTTAAGTTATTCAATATGAAGTTAAAAGTAAACAAGCCAACTCATCTAACATGTATAGAAAATTAGATAATCCACCTTTTATTTGAATTTATAGGGATGTGCATATGCTAATAACAAGCAAGCGAAAAAAAAGGTGCATCCTTTAATAACCCACACATGTTAATAATGCGCTAAATGGTAACCATGCAAAACTCCATCACCTTTTCAAGGTGATATTTAGCATTAAAACATTATTCTAAGTGAAAAGGACCTATATTCATCTTCCCGGCATAGACGAGGCTCCTAGATCCATCTCCTTTTCATAAGACAACTATTCATGTCTAGAATATCATTTGAGCATCAATGACAAAAAAGAGAGTGCATGTGTCATGCTGAGAGGCCTTATTTATAATGTGTGAGGAAAACAAGGTTTGATTTCTTTCATATATCATTATCTTTCTTTTCAACCATGATTTAGGTCCCTAAACCCATCACTAAAAACACAGAACCAATTAATGGAAACTAAATATGACTTATAGGCCAAGCATCTCATAGAACACTTCTATCTATTGTTTCAATGCATCTTTCACCAGGCATGGCCCATGCTATACTTCTGTAATGAACCTCCTCGTTACGCTGACAAACCTCTTATAACAAGTGCAATTTTTTTATTTTGTGTGTGCATGTGTACAAGGGTACCAAGACATTATACTCTGCGTCGCCACGTGACGAAAAATCATGACGCATGCAACTACGATATCAACATAAAGATCTATGACGCACATCAACATCTTCCAGTAAAGAGCACCAATCAATCGACAAAATAAAAAGACTGACTACCCGCCCGTCCTACCCTGCAATGGTTAGGACCTCCAAGACACATAAGCAACGCTCAAGCCTAGGTTCCCATCAATTTTAACCATTTAAGGTCTCAGGGTTGGCGACTGTTCTAAGGAACATGGAGGTGTCTACATCCCACCCGACACAAGCAGACCAAGCAATAAATTGTTTACAACCAAGTACAACAAAAGTTAATGAACGACCACGTCCTCTATGGAAGGCGCAAGTCAAAAGGACACTGACAATAACCAGCTATTAGTTAAGACTCAACATTACCTACGACTCAATTGGCAACAAGTACAGATCAATCACTTCGTTTAATTTCCGTTAGTCGATGAGTTACCAACCCAACCTTAAAAATAATGTAAATTCAATTAATCACAAATCCCCATTTACTGAATCATACTAGCTTATTGAACTTAGTTCAAGACATTACATTGTATATGTTATCAATGATAATGAAATTTCAACATCGTTACCATACAAAATAACCATATTACATTTTATATTACAATAACTAAATAAAATGATGACCACCTTGCACCTTATAAGTTATCTATAACAATTACATTAACATTTCCATAAAACAAAATAACATAGAATTTTAACCTTACCATAAATATTAGTATTAACCTTAATCATTACATTACATTAACTTTACCATGAACAATAATAGTATTGAAAATTAGCATTACCCTAAATATTAGTATCAACATGAGCATTCATTACATAATTGTTAATGTAAACAATAATAACAATATTTCATTTACATCACACTCACCTTGCAATAAGATAACAATCACCTTATATCTTATAGGTGGCCATTAACAATAGACCTATAATAACATTCCTATAATGATAACATCATTAAATTTCATAATATAGAAACCTTGCAATAAAATGACAACACATTACATCTTATGGGTTATCATCGATAATATTTACATCTGTTTTATTTTTCCACCACGCTACAACTACAACTTACAACATGATACATTACAGTAACATTCATTTTCCTATTATAACAGTCGTATGTGTTTATCAAAATCCATATATACCTATAAACAATATTCTACTGAATAAACCCTTAAATTCTAATCATGCTTATTCACACCATAACTTGATTTAAGTAACCAACAAGTAGGGCTCTCAAAGGTCATTGGTTTAACTAACGCTCAAGGAGTAATTATTACAGGTTCTAGAAGAGTGAATAAAGTAGAAGGAAGGCACGGAAACTGAGTCAGCATGATAAAATTTAAGGCGAAACATAAATACCTGTTAATATCATCCTACAACCAATGCATTGGAAAATTGTAGGTACCCTAATAGAAACCAAAAGAAAGAAAAGGGCATTCGCCTACCAAAGCCGGGAAGGTAAGTACCAAAAAGACTCCCCGAGGCATTAGTTTAAACACATAAAGTTAAGGGCCATTAAAGAAATAGCTACCATCGTTGTTAACTAGGCCCTATGGATTTGCTCACACCCTGAAAACAAGTTTCTAAACGAGGCGACTGTAACAACCCTAGTAGAATATATACTTAGGGATTATTAAGTAAAAGATTTATTAGGTAATTAATTTTGCCTACCATGTTAATAACTAAACAAAGATTGATCTAATGATTTTAATTAAGTATTTATTAATTAATTAAAGGTTATAATTTTGATTAATTAATTAATTAATTAACTACCTATTACATTTAATAACATGAGTATTAAATTTAAAAGATTAATAAGTTATATTGTTTAAATT
>ML791329.1:425095-435400 GCA_009831015.1 Picea engelmannii
GATTAATAAGTTATATTGTTTAAATTAAAAAGGTTACGTACACGGAAAGGGATAAGATATTAATTACGAGAGGATAAAATAATAAATGAAAGGATAAGAGGCATTAACTATGAGTAGGTAAGGAAGTAAATGGGGGGAGAGGGAGGTGAAGGAGGATATGAGCAGAGGAGGTTACGGAGGAAAGGGATCACCATTCTACGGGAATTTGGGGGGGGAGGTTTCTCTTGGATTTGCAGGAGTTGAGTTCTGTAGTGGGAAAGGTTGAGTACAGGGGCACTGGTTTGCTGGGGGTTTTGGGCATGGGGGCCAGGATATCCATATGATATCCTAGAGCTAGGTAGTTGTCCTAGTTGGCAGGGAGGATAGTAGGTTTGGGCAGTGTTGGTCAGTGCATCAGGCAATAGAAAGGCAACAACAAGGCAACAAGGCGAATTAGCATTAGAACCAAGTAAATTGTTTGTGAATTGGCTAAGTTAATTTTATGTTGTAGTTAAATGTTAAATGTTAAATTCTGCTGAAATTTATATGCTTATTTGAAGTTAATGAATTATTTACGCAGTCAGAAATTCGAAATTCTATGTTAGAAATGTTATGCTTAATTGTAAGGATTTTTACTAGGCTTGTTGATATTTTTCTTACTGGCCACTACAATTGGTATCAGAGGTTTTGTTTGAAATCTGGGCCTAAGGGCCAAAAATCCAAGCTCAAATTCCCCTTCACCTAACCTACAAACCAAAAGCACTATTATTTTGATTATATATATAAACAAATCTAAATATATATAAACAATACAAATTGAAAATGTAAAAAAAAAACAAATTTACCCAAGTAAAACAAGCAACTAGGGTTGTTACATTTAGATAGTGAAAGATTTACTTTGGATTATTAGAACCTTTCAATGAGATTCATATAGACAAAAAAAAGGCTTGGCTCATGCTTTAGATTTCAGACAAATTCAAGACCCGCAAAGGTGAATTGATAGTACATAGACTGGTTTCTTTATTTGGACATGGGCAAGATCAAGACCCTCAAACATAACACCATGCTTATTAGGAAGCCATGTTCTCAACATGGCATGGGAGATTTGCAACCCCTTTGCGTGCCCTGAAGAAAAAGAATACCCTACCCATCTGGGAAACAGTTATTGGTGAAATTAGTATGCTTGTCCATAGATTTCTGTATGGAAATAATGTGTTGAGCAAGAATTAAAACCCGCAATAACAGCTGTAAAATTTGGCCTAATATAAAAATCAAAAGACTTGAATTAAGAACATCGTGTTTTGTACAATCTAGAAAGGGATGCATGTCAGAGAGACCTGCAAATCCTCATAAATCTTATGAATTATCCTGATGGGAACATTGTAATTAGTTATCTCCGAAACTAATCAGAAAAATATGTGGACCTGATACTAATATAATACGATGCTATTCAAGCGGGTTGTGATCAAGGAACTGTATTCAAGGCCCCCTGAAGACATGCTGCATCACTCATACCCTTCTGTAAGCAAAGTAGAGCCCACGTCCTTAACAAAGACCCATTTACCAACCAAAAAAAGAGGATCCTATAGAGTGTTGTCTAAAGATAGAGGAAAGAAATAATGTTTCTAAAGCTATAATTTTTGTTCAATTAATATAGTAAATAGAACATGTGCAAGATTTCTTATCACGAATTTGCAGGCTATGAATGCATTAGAGTGGGAAATTTCGAAATATGCATCAAGCATCCTAAGATGAAGTAGGTAATAACAAAGCAGAGCCCATTTTGCAAACAAATCTCAGGAAATCCTAAACAATATACCCACTTACAGATATGTAAGAATTATCTACATTTGCATACAGAATCTAAAACTTTGTTCAACAATGCCCAAAAAACACCAGGCAAGTAACACAAGCTTCGACTAAAATTACTCTATATCAACCAAGTACCATTTTTCCACTGAATATTCTTAAGCGCAACTTTATATATCCACGCCTAGCAACAGAAAGCTAGTATCTGGAATGCATGAACAATTTATAATTGACAAAATTACCCACAGAGACTCTCGTTACCTGGGACGTTTTCTGAGCAAGCTTGGTTTCACTTGGATTGTCGTCTTACGTTGGTAGGTCATATGCAAGAGCTTGGCTATGCCGAAATATGAAACACAAGCTTCAAAGTTGGAGTCCAAAAGGATATTTTTAGACTTCACATCGCATACCCAACACATGAAACCCTAATTAGCAAACGCATCGCTACATATTACATACCTTTACTCGTCTTATCAGCGACACAAAAGTCTTGCAAAGGATCTGCATCACCTGCATGCACACTCATCCATGGCTAGTTGATTCCTATAGCTATTTCTGGATTTCAGCTCGTACAAACGAAACAACAGAAGAATCATGCGATCATTGGTCTCAGCATGATAAAAGCTTCTCTGCGTTGCCCACAAGAGAATTGTTGAAATTCTCAGAAAGAGCATTGTTCGGGGATGTCATTACACTTGATATTGCAAGATATGGTAGGCCACAATTAGGATTATATGCAGAGATAAGATGGATATCTCAATCCACAAATGCTTCATCCATTGCAACAACGAGTCAACCTGCTACAATAGTCGGAAAGATCACAATGAAGAGCAGACTTTAAAATATAAAAAAGAAAGAAGCATCACCGAAAGAATGGGATCAGGCTATAGAAGGGCTGAGTACAGTGAAAGCCAAGGCCAAGAAGGCACAGGAATCACGCAGGAAAGATGAGACCATTGTCCGAAATTTCTGGTCTTTATTGATGGGAATTGGACCTGCATTAAGGGTTGTTGCTTCTATGAGCAGGGAAGATTGGGTAGTGAAGCTGCTGGAACATATTCAAGCTATGCCAATGATTATTTGTCCAGTGGGGCTGATATTGGCAGTGGTTCTTATTCATCTATGTATTCAAGCCGCAGTATGGGTAGTGGATACTTACCTGGCAGTGGCTCGGGATCTTATTACTAAATTGTGAGGCTTTGAAGGACTGTCTTGATCGCTAACAACCAAACCAACACCAGTGCCAGGAGCAGAGGAAAGAGGTGAGAGGCGGCAGAGGAAAGAGGTGGAAGTGAAGGAGTGTTAGGGTTAAGGAAGAGCTTAGGTTTTTGGTACTGAGAGCCGACGCCGAGCACGTGGGCCTCATGCTAGAAGCCCGAACTTAAAGGCTGCCAGCTAATGCCACAGATGTTGTTTTTTATATATTAATGTTTAGTTTTAATAATTGATTTAAAAGTATTAATACACCTTTTGAATAATTAAATTATCATTTTTACTTATATATATATTTTTTTTTAGTTTTGATATTTATTTAAAAGTATTAATACTATTACGTAAATTTAAATTATTTAAATCAAATTAATTACCTTATATTAAATTAAATTAAAACTCATAATTATTTAAATTATTTAAATTTAATAATATATGCTAAGCTTAATATGATAAAAAAAAAATTAAATTGACTCCATGGGTTTTGAACCCGCAACCACCCACTACCTAAGCCTTAAGGAACAACCAAACACCAACGCACCATGTATGTGCCTTGAAAAAAAAAAATGTATGTATGTTGATTAAGGCGATTGAAGCTTAGGATTAAGTTTAGTCTAGATTATTAGTTTTTAATAAACTAGCACAGCCGCAAAGTGGCTGGCAACTGGTTAACGTCGAAAGGTACATAGCGTTGGTGAACGTCGAAACGTGGCTGGAAGTTGTGGACAATTATTTAGATGCCACGGTTTAATCCTATTTAATCATTTAAATGTGGTAATTATATATCCTTACAACAATTTTTTTTTTTAATGTGATTAGGTAAATGTTAAAAAGTAAACATGTTAACGGATGCCTTGATAAATGCAAGAAAGTTATGAACAATAAATCGGACCCATTGATTTTGGAGGATGACTTAGAATATGCCAGCATCTTCAATGCATATCCATCAGATAAGGGTTTAAGGTTAAATAATATTAAAATATCATTAATTGTACCCATTGTCAATAGGTGTATGCCTTTCGGCGTAAATTAATAAACATAAGGTCGGAAGTCACTTTAATCAAGTTGTAAGCGAAAAGTTAAAAGGGATTAGAATAGGACCAGTGGGAAGGAGGCGGCATATGCACTAGGAGAGTAAGCATAGGAAGTGGCGAGTATGGGGCAAGGCTAGCGTAGCTACAGGGCAAGGGAACCAATAATTTTTTTATAGGGGTGAAGAAATCAAGCTTAGATGCTTAATCCTAACCCTAACCTAGAGAATCCCCTAATGGAGTAATGTTTGTTTACAAACAAGTAAAGAAAACTTATTCCTAACCCTGTTTCTAGTTTGAGTAGCACCAATTTGAAACATCCTAGAACTCACCCTGACAACTTGGGTTGATGCAGGTCAAAGCATACAGGATGGTCAAGACTCGAGGGAGTCGAGGCAGGGGAGCGTTGTTTTAAGCACCGCTAACACCGCCAGCGCCACCACCACCATCGCATGAACTAGCCCTCATACTGCGCTCGTTGGAAGCCATTAACGAGACTTTAAAGGGGTGACAACCAGCGGGGACTGAAGTGGAACCCCCACCGTCTGGAACGGGTAATCCAGAAGCGTCAAGGGATTCAGGGGGAGGACCTCCACCTGAAGACATCACGCGAGAATTGCAGAAGATCAAACTTCTGGAGTTTGCCAGGGGTCGTGCCAGTGAACACGCTGAAGCATGGATGGAAGGCATGACAAGGGGTTTTTCCTTAAGGGACTATGCATCCAACTCAAAGGCAAAGATCGCCATTTTTCAGTTAAGAGACAGCACCTTGAACTAGTGGGGAAACCTGGAAAGACAACTGCACCTTACCCCAGACACAGTATCTTGGGAACTTTTCGAGGAGAGGTTCCGAATGAAATATCTACTAGCTTACTATGAGGAACAACAGGTAGGGGCATTTCATGCCTTAGCACAGGGAAACAGAACTGTAGAAGAATATGAGATCAGATTTATGGAACTGGTCAAATATGTTTCGTATATGGACAATGACCAATGACAGGCATAGTGCTTCGTCTATGGATTGAACCCTAATATAAGAGCTATGGTGCGGATGTGGAAACCATCTTAAGTAGCAGAAGCAATGGAAAATGTGTGTTATGTGGAAGAACACATGAACCTAACCGGGGGTACAAGACTGACATTTTCGCATCACCCAGGATTCGTAGGAAAGGCCATGAGGACATTTCCTAGGGGAGGGGGCTCAAGGCCACCGCCATATGGTAACAAAGTCGCGCCAAGGAAAATAGATGCAATGATTTCAATGGAAACGAGTGCAACATCTCGTTCATCACCAACGGCGCAGACAAGTCCACGACTATCTCAAGGAACATCGAGTAGGGGCAGGGGTTCCAGGGGAAGGAACTCATTTCATAGGTAGTCACATAACAATGCACAGGTTCAATATCGTGTTACCTGTTGGGGGTGCGGAGGACCCCATTACCAGTGCGACTGCCCAGAGATACAATCAGGGTTCGTACATAGAGAAGGAAAGGCACCGATGGGGAGAGCAAGTAGCAGCCACTAGATTTACGCAGAGGTTAATAACCGCCAGGCCAAACATCAATCCACGGTGGTGGAGTCATCAGGTATGCTAAATCATATCAATGTTAAGATTTTGTTTGATTCTGGTGTGACAGATAGTTTCATTTCACCATCTACATTAGAAAAGAGTGGGTTGGTAGCCTACGAGCACGATGACTTTAAACAAGTCGAGATGGCTTCGGGGGAAAAAAAATCAATAGGACCTAGTGTTAATAATTGTATAGTAGACCTAGGAGTGTGTACTACCAGGTTGAAGGTATACGTCACTGCTCTTGGGAAGTCCAGTAGAGATCCAGGGTGTACGGAGAAAAGTGTCATTATGCTTTATATCCACTATGAAGGTTAAGAAATGATTTAGACAAGGGTGTTTATTGTATGTAGTGGAAGCAGTGAATGAAAGGAAGGGACCCTCATTGGATCAGTACCCGATATTGTCAGAATTTCAGGATGTTTTTCCGAACGAGTTACCAGGGTTACCTCCTGAGAAGGAGATTGATTTTACCATTGAGCAAAAACCTAGTGCAGAACCGATCTCCAAGACTCCGTATCGGATGATAACGCCAGAACTTTGTGAATTGCAAATGCAGTTAAAAGAGTTATTGGACTTAGGGCTAATAAGGCCCAGTGTTTCACCCTGGGGCGCGCCGGTAATTTTTGTAAAGAAGAAGGATGGATCCTTGCGACTGTCTATAGACTACAGGGACTTGAACCGTGCTACAGTGAAAAATAGGTACCCAATGACGCGAATAGACGACCTTTTCGATCAGATGAAAGGAGCAACAGTATTCTCAAAAATTGATTTGTGATCAGGGTATCATCAGTTAAGGATTAAGGAAGGTGATATCCCAAAAACTTCCTTTCGAACTCGGTTCAAACATTACGAGTTTGTTGTAGTACCTTTCGGATTGACCAATGCGCCAGCAGTATTCATGAGCCTCATGAACAACATATTCCGGAAGTACTTAGACCATTTTGTACAAGTCTTTTTAGATGACATCCTCAACTATTCCAAGAATGAAAGAGAACATGAGGAACACTTGTGAATAGTGTTGTCCTGCCTTAGAGAGAAAACATTGTATGGGAAGTTGTCAAAGTGTTCCTTCTTCCAGAAATAAATGCACTATTTAGGTCATATCATTTTCGGCGAAGGAATCTCTGTGGACCCAGAAAAGGTAAAGGCCATTATGGAGTGGCCAGTGATGAAAAATTCCCATGAGGTGAGAAGCTTCATGGGGCTATCAGGTTATTACCGGAGATTTGTAGAAGTATTATCAAAAATAGAAAAACCCATCACCACCTTGCAACGCAAGGGGGTCAGGTATGATTGGACAAAAGAATGTGATAGTGCATTCATTGAGCTTAAGAGATTACTAACTAGTGCGCCAATTCTACGAGTGTCGGATATGGAAAAGGACTTCACAGTATGCATGGATGCCTCGAAGCAAGGGTTGGGGGCTGTGCTAATGCATGATGGAGGAGTGATAGCTTATGTGTCAAGGAAGTTGAAGAAGCACGAAGAGTTATACGCGACTCATGATTTAGAGTTGGCAGTTGTAATGCTAGCTCTGAAAATTTGGAGGCACTATCTCGTGGGGCGGAACTTTGAGCTCAAAACGGACCATCAAAGTTTAAAACATCTCTTCACTCAAAGAGATCTGTATGCCAGGCAAAGGAAATGGAGTGAGTTTATGAGTGAGTACGATTTTGGTATTTCGTACATCAAGGGAAAGGAAAATGTGGTCGTAGATGCCTTGAGTAGGAGACCACGTATCTTCTCCTTGGTAACCTTAATGGTCAATTTGAGGGAACATGTGTTGACACAAATCCCAGGAGACAGTTGGTATTTAAAAGTTACTTCAAACCTCGAGAGCGGGAGGCAGTTAGACCCAAAGTATGAAGGATATAGTCTGGAAACCGACGGACTGTTAAGATATTGAGGAAGGATGTACATCCCTGAGAATGGGGATATTCGAAACATCATATTGAAGGAATCCCATAGAGCACTTTATTGTGCACATCCGGGTGTGAAGAAGATGTACACAGATATGAGGAAGCTCTTATTTTGGGTAGGCATGAATCGTGATGTAGTCCATTTCGTCGCCAAATGCCTAGAGTGTCAACAAGTGAAAGTCGACCACCATCACCTGACAGGCCTCCTATAACCACATTATGTCCCTATGTCCAAGTGGGAAGTCATCTCTATGGATTTTGTTGTGGGGTTGCTGCTCACATATCATAGACACAATGCCATTCTTGTGATAGTGGATAAGTTAACCAAGAGTGCTCATTTTATTCCAGTTAGAGACACTTACAATGTCACTAATGTGGCACATGTGTTTGTAAGCAAGGTTATCCGTTTGCATGGGATACATAAAAAGATCATTTCAGATAGGGATTCCAGATTCACTTCTAGGTTCTGGACAAGTTTACAGTCAACGTTGGGGACTCAGTTGAACTTAAGCACAACTTATCATCCTGAAACAGATGGTAAAACTGAGATAGTAAATCAAGTCATGGAAGACATGCTTAGGATGTATGTAATGGATAATCAAACCCAGTGGGAGAAGTACCTACCTTTGGTAGAGTTTGCCTACAACAACAATTTTCATAGTTCCATCGGAATGCCACCCTATGAAGATTTGTATGGGAGGCCATGCAGAACGCCATTGAGTTGGGATAGACTAGAAGACCGAGTAATATTTGGGCTAGAATTGATTCAAGAAATGGAGGAATAGGTGATTCAGATTAGGCAGAGACTAACGGAAGCACAGGATAGGCAGAAAAGTTAGGCGGATGCACATAGGACCGACCGAAGTTATGAAGTGGGAGACCAGGTTTTCATTCGCATCAGGCCTAATAAGAGTACCATATGGTTTGGGAAGGGGACAAAATTGTCACCTCGGTTTATAGGACCATTCAAAATCCAAGAGAAAATTGGACCCGTTTCCTATCGTCTCATACTGCCACCCCACTTGCATAAAACTCATAATGTATTTCATGTATCTGTTTTACGTCATTATGTTGCTGATGAATCACATGAATTAAATTGGAAGGAATTGCAGGTATCAGACGTGGGAACCCTCACGGTAGAACCGTAGAGTTCAACAACTCAAAAACTATCTAGTAGACCAAGTTAAGGTCCAGTGGGACAAGTATAGTCCAGGATCTGCTACCTGGGAAGACTCCGAGACACTACGGCGAGACCATCCCTCACTATTTTGACCACCTCGAGAACATGTTTCTCGAAGGTGGGGTGTATGTAACACCACCTTTTGACTTAGACAACTAGGATTACCTGAGGCCTATATACTTTATTTTCTAGTCACAATGGAACTATTAAGTGATACACCTAAACTTTAAATGTATGAAATTTTATGAAAGATTAAATGTTATTGATGATGATGTATGCAATGCGATCTATTAGGTGAATGTAAATTTTCCGAATGTTTAAATGTTATTAATGATGATGTATATGATGCGACATATTGTGAGAATGTGAATTTAATGAATGTTTAAATGCTATTAAGATGATGTTGGATATGATGCAATCTATTTTGGGTAAATGATAATCTTATGAAAGGGGTGTCGAAATTGAATTATGAGATATTATGAGATCTAATTCTAACTGGAAAACTTTGATGTTAATTTATCGATACAGGGATACCAAATTGAAATGATGATAGTATGCAATTACATGATGATAATGCATAGAAATGTATGAGTTTGTGTTACAGACTAATCGGCAGGTTATGGGCTATGAAATAGCCAAAGGATAAAGATGATGAAAGTGGATATTATGAACACTATCCATGAAACATTATGGTATGAATATTGTATGCGAAATTTATATTGGTTTGGATGCATTGCTATGATATGTGGACCAGTGCATGATTTCAGGTGATGACACTTCCCAAAACCAAATAAATGATGACAAAACCCCCAGCAACACGGTTCCACTCTATATTCCATTGTAGGGTGTGGACCCTAGTCTTATTAGGAGGGGTGGAGGCATTTCCCACCGTGTATCCTCCATTGTAGGGTGTGGACCCTAGTTATGATTAGGAGGGGTGGAGGCATTTCCCACTGTGTATCCTCCAAAACATGAAGTCATGGGAGGACGGTGTTAGTTCACGCTCCCCAAGACATGTGATGATGACTGTCAGATGCATACTAGGGAAGTTTGGTCGAGATAGTGACACTTCCGCTTACGGGTTCTATTTGGAGTTAGGTCAATATAGTTGACGCTTTAAGATAGTATAGCAGAGGAAGGATAGGAATGGAGATGGAAGTAGGTTAGGGAGGAAGGATGGGTAGTAATAGTTGAGACAGTATGGAGATCTGTCTTGTGGTGGAATTTAATGTTTTCTCTTAAAAAAAAAAGAGAAATGTGTATATATGAATATTCATTATTACGTAACTAAACCACAGTTGTTCAAAATAAAATTGTTGAACCGGATAATAGTAATTAAAGGATTTCTCAAACAATTGATTGGTTGTTGTATTTTATAAAAGACTAGTCTTGCTGACTGGATTGGATGCATACATAAATTACTAAAGGATGATAGTTTTGATTATTAGTACATGCACAAGATTTGTATGTACTAGCTACACATGCATTTATTGTACATATACACTAGTATGTATGAGTTTTCTTGACTTACTTACTGATAATGTCGGTTAATTGTTATGAATGTGTGAACCATGTTTCTTTTCCTTGTACCATAAGATACCTTAA
>ML791329.1:448052-460003 GCA_009831015.1 Picea engelmannii
CGTGGTTGGTCTTCAAACCAAAGTTGGAGTTTCTCCATTCTTGATTCACCTTCCTTGTGTCCTCATCATGAATTTCATGGGATGCATTTTCGCTTTCAGGTGTCTTCTCTGTTACGAAATTTTTCAATACTTCCATGATCTCCTCTTTTAAACCATCTATATTAGTATCCAAATTAGCTTCCATTGAATCCATCTTAGTATCCAACTTAGCTTCCATTGAATCCATCAACTTAGCTTCCATTGGATCCATCTTAGTATCCAACTTAGCTTCCATTGAATCCATCTTAGTATCCAACTTAGCTTCCATTGAATCCATCTTATTTTGTAGCTCATTTATGTCCCTACACATTTATTCACCTTCATCAAGAGTCCAAGTAGGATTTTCTGGAGGCTTATTTGGTGTAGAAGTTCCCTTTTTGGGTGGCATGCTGGCCAAGTATCACTTTTGAACCTTGATTTTGAGGTGGTTCTGCTAGACAACATTTCTTCTATTGTATCTCCCAAGTTTCGGCCCTTCTCGGTATGGAACTTTCCTTTATGTATTTTTATGATATGTCTTCTCTGCAATTCCACAGGTCTAATCAAAATTGGATGTGCCAAGTGGAATTTACAGTAACTTCCCCACAACTTGTCGATTTTTTTACTTTCCAGGAGATCTCACTTGTATAGTGTGCCCCGCACAAAATAATTGATATAAAATTCTGAAACTCACACCAGAAATAATAAAGACTGTCCACAATACAATGCAATTAGTCCCACACAATTTGGATACTCTAGGAATAAGTTATGATTGTTTTACCTGGAACACATTCTTGAGACTAGTCAATAGGACCAGTCAGATACCCTATCTTACACAGGGTGTATCTACAAATTTATGATGACCTAGAATCTGAACGTTTTACCACAGATACCTTACTATGTTCTGTAAATGGCCTCCAAATATTAGGGTCTAAAACGTTACATAAATTTTTTTATAGTGAAAATTCCACAATGACTCAGTTCAGGATGATTCCATAACCCTATCTTTCATAGGATGTATCTCTGAAAGTATAAGGCCTCAAGAGCTGAATTTTGATCCCAACGTACCTTGATCTGTCTACTAAATATCCTCCAAGTCATTCCTTCTGAAATGTTGTGGAAAAACAATTATAGTGAAAATGCCAAGGTGTCTCATATGTAGCAGCGAAACCCCAAGACCTTGAGCTTTGATACCATATGTTAAAAACCAAATATCAATATAGCATAGAAAATCCTCAGAAAAAGTACTCAACGCCTTGAAAAAGAGAGAATTTCAGATAATAAGCCTCTTCGAGGGGGCAACCTCCTTTTACCCCACTTAAATGTTCAAGTACAAGATGATTCAAAATGAAAATGTCTTTTTGGTATATATACGAGACTAGGAGGTATAATTACAACTAATGGCCTAAAGACGACATAAATAAAATAACATTACTAATCTAATATGCCCCAATTAAGGGGTAATGAGCCAATATTAGGGCTTAACAAAGAGTCCTACATTCCTCTAGTTATAAGTAATGTCGTCCATCATTTCTACCAATGATATCATTTCCATTGACTCTAACATTGTGGGAAACACTCTAACATTAATTATCTACATATTTCATGTTTTGTTCTCCATTTCCAACCCATACCAATTTGGAAATTAACCAAAATCAACATCAAGAAGAGGAAAATTGTAGACTTTGGATGAAATATAGTGGTTGTAGGTGAGCATATAGGATAGGGAAGATAACAATTCATCATTAACTATCCATTATATAATCTTTATATCCTTGAGAGACAAATGTAGTTCTTTTAGGAAATTCTTAGAAAGAATACAATAGATCAAGATCTTTCTATCCACACTAAAGAGAACTAGAGAGAATAATATATCTAAGGGACCATGAAGTACATAAAGTGAATATATTCCTTATGTTGCATGTTGTAGTGGAAGAGAGTTTCTTATCTATCGCAGGATGAATCAGATTCTTGTAATTCCTTGTGTTGAGAAGGTTAGGTAAGAATGTGAGTAGAAAGGTTGGGATGAGAAATATAGAATCTTATTGTTTTGTTTTTTCACCATGGTGGCCTCATAGCCTAGGTTGGTGGTGGTATCTACACTATATGGTTGTGGTTCAATGGAAATTTTATTTTACATGAATAATATCTTGGACCATTTTTTGTTAAAAGATAAGTCTCATTTTTTTGTTTATGAATATGCAAAATTACTATTACTCCCAGTCATAAAACAATTATGTGTTATGCATGCTATGTGTCATTGTTTTTTTCGATTTTGATTTTAAGTATACAAGGAAATGAAGGAAAATTTCATGACGCAAGAGAAGAAAATGATTTACACCTTTTCGGAAATTTGTTTTGGATCGTGGAGGTGACAACCATTCAAACCTCCATTTTTCAAAGACATTAAAAGGTTAAATGACTGAATAATAGCTAAACATCTATGACCACCCATATTGCTTGATTATGTCATCACTCTATGATTTCAATGTTCAACTTGTTACATCTACATTATCAATCAAGGTATTTATCATGTTTATGCATGGAAACAATTCCTCTTTGTATCCCACCTTGTGTAATCACAAGACCTTAACATTGAAATCCTTGGGCTCCTGTCCTTGGCTTGTTTTTCTGCTCGCAATTATTTGTGGAATGTTCAACATCATTTTACATATCATAGAGGAATGAATAAGTAGGCTTTGAGGCAATGTTGAGTAGAAACACCATGTCCATGACACAATGAAAAGAATGGTAATGCTCTTTTTCATGTGAGACACAATGAAACATGTCACAAGACTTTCAATGTTGCATATATCATGTCACAAGATTTTGGAAGTTGCATCATTAAGAGAAGTTGAAATTATCATTAAGTGTATAACAAAATTACATTCGAAGATATATACAAGCCATAGAAATAGCCTTGTGTATATTATCATCTATATAATGTACATCTAACTGTCTTATAAAATTATTACATGACATCATGCATTTCTTTTAGTATTCTTTTGTGCTTTCCAGTTCTTAAGCAAATCATCCATGTCCATGTCTTCGTTTACTGAGTGCTCTTCAGAAGTTGATGTTGTTTCAGTCCTTTCACACTGAGTACATCTGGTCTCATACCCATGACGTGGATGCTTCTATGAGGGGCCATCACCTAAAAAAATAAAAAATATTAAATTTATATGGCCAATTTTTAAATATCATTGAAGTAGTTCATTAATATTACAAAAACATTCTGCAATGTAATTATTTACCTGGTCCTCTACTCGACACCACTGGAATGGATGTTGAACTATTCAACTAATCTTCAGGTCGAAGAGGATCATCTATGACATTCTCTTCCATTGAAATGTCAAAATTTATAAGTACAAAATTATTAAGTATATGATTAATATATAGACATTTTATTGTCGTGGGCCTCACTCACAGGAACAACTTGGGGATGCACCTCACTGGGATGGGTCTACTAGGGAGCACCATGATCTTCTGGCTATGTTTAACTATCAATGCTCTATTGTTCAATACTAATGGTTTTATTGATAGTGTTGCTCCCCTGATTAAAGAAAAGTAAGACATTAAATTATGGACGATATCAAACATTTATGTATTTTATAAGTAACGAAAGGTTAATGTAGACTGAGTTTTATTTACCTTATCCCATAAGGATCTTGGGGGTCTTCCCCATGCTTTTCCTATGATCAACCATGACTTTATAACTATACTTGTAACCAAGTTGGAGTTCTTCCTCCGTGGTTTCAGTTTCGAAGTCGTCGTCCTGCATTGCATAAGGGTATGTTTTTTTAATTTTTTGGCTGCAATTATCTTAAATTTGTAAGGTGATACAAATAATATTATTAAGATGTTTGGGTACTTACAATTCGTGATTGTAAACTCGAGTAGCCACCCTGGCCTAGATTGTGTTGGCCATGTTTGGAAATCCTTTCTTTGGTTGCCTTCGAAGTGTCAGTCAACCTATCATCAAAATTTTCAAGTATGTTATATATAACCACACTTTTATTTATATCTAAAGAAAAATACAGCTAGTATTGAGTTCAAAAAATTGTAATTTACCTTGGTGTACCAGTTATTTATTCTCTTGATTTTTTCAAAATCTTCTCTTTTGCATCATCAATCATCGTCTTCCACTCCCTCTCTGGAATTGAGGGAGGATGCTCATACCTAGGATTTCTTGCCAAGCTTCATCTATAAAAATCCCACATCTATTTTAAATATTCACCCGCTGCATATGTGAACACTTTTGTATTGAACATGTCTACACCAAAGAGGCCTTCAAGATAATCCATAAGTTCCTTTTTGAGGTTGGAATTCTGGAAATTGCACCTCATGCATAAGGTTGCCCCAAAAATAGACAAGGCCTTGCTCTCTATGTCCCTATAAAAAAGGTCATTTCCTACACACAAAAAGATATGATCATTAATTTAAAATTAATAATCTAGATGATTTATGTATGAGGACAACATTAAATGATTAAAATATGAATTAAAACTACATGGGAGTCTTGATTGTTTTAATAGAATTCCATTACCGTTGACCAAAAATGTGCATGGAAGGGTCCCCATTCTTATCACATGTCTAGCTCTAGGAAATGCAACCATCTCAACCACATCACTATGATCCTCATCTTTTCCACCATCTCTAGACTCTGATCGAGGTGTGGATGTTTGTTGGTGCGTGTCATGGCTCCTATCTAAATGAGGTGTGGAATATGGAGAAGTAAATAGTGCTCTAGCAGCTGTATGACTTCCTGCATCAGGACTCTATAGCATCTCTGTAGAACCACTACTACCAACACCGGGCTGAATAGGATCCAGATATTCCTTTATAAAAAAGAAAATGTTTTTTCGTGAGATAATGTAAAAGTTAAAGAACAAAGTATCATAATTGAACATATGAGTGCATTAAAAAAAAAAAATTAAATTATGGTTATTAGCTTATATGTGTTAAGTTGTGACATAAGGAGCTTGATCTTTTCTTTGATGTTGGGAGTTTGTTCTAGACAATCTAACAAGATAACAAGTTCCTTGTTAGCTTTAATGATCTTTTTTTTTAATAATACCATCAGATCAATGCAAGAATAAAACCCCTCCTCATCAGCGGAATCATGATCCACATGGCCTGCTGACTACATATAATTTCAGAAAAAACAATGTTATTTCAATAAAATTATATAAGAAAATAATAAAAACAATGTAAAATGAAAGTGGAAATTGACAATCATTTACATGTTCTGCGACTGGCCCTTTTCCACAATCATCCTGCCACATTATCATATAATTAGAACCCCCAAATATTTAAAAAAATGTTAATGATAACAAAAAAACAATGTTAAAGATAATATTTATGTTAAAGAGGTGTTGCATAAGAACCTGCACACTATTAGTCAATGTTTATGTTCGACTCAAATGGTAATCCACTAATAACTCTTCCCCGGGAGCTATCTTTTTTATTGCGCACAGAACTACCCAATTCTCTTCACATCCCTCATATATGCAATTCGGTTGTTTGTTTTTTGTCCTGGGTCGTGTGTTGTTTATAAACCCTGTGATATTGCTGAAATATTTAGGCCTTCCATCAATATAGATAGTCGCTCCCTTATTTTTATCCTTGTTTATTAGTTGTATATAATTTGTGGCGAGTGCATATCTCTGCATACTTCGCATGTACCGAACCAGCCGCATCCAATCATTATAATTGTAACACGGTCTGACATAGTCCATCAATTCAGTTACTATATTGTATTTCACAATCATTCCATCCATGGAAAATAGCCCCAAGCCATGCAGGGAGGATGGTGTAATGCAATATGTCCTATTGTTGACAACAAATTCAACATTTATAGGAGGTAGTTCTTAGGTACCCATTTCTTCACCAGATGTGTATAACAGAGTGGAACATCTATGTCTCCTATGCCCTCACCATCATACGAGCATGATCCTCCTTCGACAAGAAAAAATTTCATGCGTCTACAAAATTTTATTTTTACTTCTTCACCTCTCGTCCTTATTTGCTTATCATATCTACTAGATGCAGTCACATTTCCGACCTTTATTTGTCCTAATATTTCCTCACTCGACGAAGAAATATCTGATAGGTACATGTTTGGTTGTACCTTCAGTTGCATGTGAACATGTTGTTAGTTAGTAGTCCATCATCATATTCACAATTCTAAATAAAAAATTTATATCCTTAGTTTTGGATTCACAATTAGACTAGGGTGCAATTACCAATATTAGTGGTCAACCACCTAATTTAATGTGATATCCCTCTTGATTTTGGACATATTAAGAACATATTAAAAATGTGAAAACACTAAGGACATGATAAATTTATCATATGGATCTAAGATAAAAAATAGTATTAAGGATGTTGTTTGTTGGATTTGTGAAAAATGAACCTAAACAATAAATTCTCACTTGAACTTGAGCAATGCCATAACTTCTAGAAATGGTATAGAAAAATATAAATACTAGACTAGGATAACCCAATTAGGAACCCTTTACTCAAGGAAGAGGAACCACATGACACAAAACACCTCTAATTTTTGCAAACCCCCATGTGTTGCATTGTCAACTCCCACAAGGCCATCCTAAATCCCAATACTATAGGGAAACAATAATACTTTTGTAAGAATCAAAGAAACCTAGGGTTGAACATGGGACATTCCAACATGAAACCCATATCACATACAAAAAGAAAACACACAAGGATAGATCCAAACCAAAAAACATGTTAATAAGTAAAACACTTACTTTTCTATGTGCTAAAGAACAACTCGAAAAGAAAACACATATGGAAAAATCCAATTTGAAGAACACTATCACAAGGAAAACACATCCCTTTCTATGTGCCAAATACCAACAATTCCAACCAATCTACCAGTGTATGCAAGAGGTAGCAATGAAACTACCCACAATCCTATGGAAAAAAAACCTGCGTCCATGAAATGTTTTACCACACATCGACAACCACTACAAAACACTATAATAGAGACTGAACCGAAGAGAGGAATGAAAAACATGGAACAACAACCAAATTCTAGAGTGCACCATGATCACCAAGACAACCACAAAAAAAAACCATAATCGAGACCATAACCATGAAACCCATGGGAAACATCGAGCACCCACAAAATTTAAGGATATGACACAATGAGCACAATTCATGGCCCACTAAATTCTACAGTACACCACGATCTCTAAGAAAACCACGACTAATCACCATATCAGAGAACAGATATAGGAAACTCCATAGTGCACCACAACAACCAAGATAACCACAACCATATATCATAGTTGATAATACATCTTAAAAACCCATGATAAGAACACACCACCCACCAAATTCTAGGCTACACCATGACAAGCACAGACCACCAAATTCCAACAACAACAAAAACACATGCTAAACCATATTGCATGATAAACCTATGGAATTCAATAAGGACTCAAGGGTGGCAAGGGAAGTGGTGGTAAGATAGGGTATCTACCTAATCCATGTTGCATGATAAGTGACACATATTCCATGTGCATTTGGCTGCATGGACATCATTCATGAAGATGTTATGATGATTTTTTTTTTTCATTTAGTATAAAAAATAAGGTGAAACACATTCCCTTAAACCCTACCTCCCCATCATCTTAAAAAATCACCCCACCAATACATACTTATCACCTTAGGACCTCCATCTCAGATACTGACAATACAAATGGAGGTCATGACTAGGGATTTTATGGAAGACCTAAACATTATTCATAAGGATATTATGATGAAATTATTCATTTGTATGTTGAGAGGAATTGCACCACATTAATGGTTTTGTAAAGATTGTCCAAGGTTTGTGTCTTCAATTTCAAGTTTCATCAAAGACTTTTGCAGGATTTTGTGATTGTGAATAGGTTCTTGAAGAATTATACGATGAGTATTTCTTTCTTCAACATTGCATGGAAAGAAGGAAGAAACTTGATGACACTTTGAAAGCCTATCAAATAATCCCATGGATATGCTTTTCAATAAGTTGGTTGAAAGGTATAAGGCAATAAATTCTTGGTTGATGTTGCAGAAAAGAAATACCTTCAGAGTGATGATCAACCCATTTTCTTATATAAAGAGTTGTTAGAGCATCATGTAGTACGCAAACAACCCCTAGTCACCTCCATCCCAGCAACAAGCCCCACTTCTACCAAAGGATTTGGGCCCCTGTCATATGAAGATGCCATTGTTGCACTAGAAGAACAATTGCATGAAAAGTATGGGGAAGAGGGTGGCCATGTTTCTAGTGATCTAAACAAATCAAAGTTTGAGCACATGCTTGAGATGTTGAGAAATACTGAGAGGGGGGGGTGAATCAGTATTTTGAGCAATCAATTAATTTTCTCTTTTCTTTCACTGAAAACCTTAGGCTACTTTGTAGAGACCAGCTATTGTATAGTCTTAAGAAAACAAGAGTGCATCCAGAGATCTTATTATGAATTTATTCATTCATCAGATGTCTATTAAGGAGTAATTCAATACAGTAATAACAAAATAAACCAACGCACATGAGTAAGACACATGAACACCAGGATTGAAGGTGGAAACCCAAATCGGGAGAAAACCACCGCTGTCGTTGTCTCTGTCTTCAATAATTATCATTAAGAAAACATTTTACAACATTGTACTAGTGCAGACTCATACTAGTACGCAAGCTCCTACCTGTAGAAGGTTGCAACCTTCTCTCGTTTACCAGCCTTTCCTACAAGGGAGCTTCAGCCCCCTGAAAATAGCACCAGTTTCTACTGGTAGGATGCTTCTACTGAAGGCTTTAACCCTCAGACTCGCTGCTGACCGCGTTTCATCAATTTTCACACTGGATCAGACAGTTTCAACCCTTTGTACATTTGTCAACAAACATATTTTGCCCAAAACTTCAGACTATCAGCAATAACCCAGACTTCAGAGAATATATGCATTCAACATCCTTCGTCAGAAATCCCAACTGTCATATGCATATTTAATGTGAATGACCCATATATATATATATATATATATATATATATATATATATATATATATATATATATATATATATATATATATATATATATATATATATGCTTCCCCCTTTTGTATTGATCTGTAATAATATGTGTTGCAGAGAAGTTCAGATCTATAATAACTTACCCGGATTCAGATGTGTTTTATGCATTGGCCATCATCTTCTTTTAGAAGAGACAATTCTGGCATCTTATTAAGACTTGTATCCCGAAATCACATCAATACACAATTTTCTAGTGGCTATGACAACAACTGCAATTATCTCTAAAGGAAACACAGATTTATTGACTGTAAGGCTGCTGCAAAAGCCTCCTAAACACACATTAAACAAGACAATAAACTTGGAGATGATGCCTCATCTCTCCTAGTTGGTAAACCCACTGCAGAGAACTCTCTGTCAATGTAGATCTGCCACCCAACTACCACAATGAGGTTCCTCCCTCCTCAAACCTTCCCTACAGCCTGCACAAATGACCTCAGCGACCTGTAGATGTCCCTACGGTCAGAAAATGGCCTCCACGTCCTGCAAAAAGACCCCTGCGACCTATCAAAATCCTTACCACCCTCCTTTGCTTGCAGATCTTCGGTAGAAAAGGGAATCGACCCCTTCTTAAGACCATGGGTCAAAACCATTCAACGCTAATTGATTTGCAATCATGAGTCCGTTTTGCAAACAGATTCCAAACTAAGGAGTTAACTGTGAGAGAGAACAGTAACCCTCCAATCAATACTTGATCCAATGGTTCAGATCCAATCGAGATTTTACACATCACGATTTTGGCACTCTTGGCATTCATAGTTTTTGTCACTTACAAATCCTGATCCCCGAAACTCCGTGAAGAAGTCAGATCAACGGTCCAAATCATTTCTTGATCTGACGACTGCAAATACATCGTGACTTCGCATATCGTGATTTCACAATTCATGTTGCATTGTTTCGTTTTCCTTTCCATGTCGCGATTCGCGAAACTCTGATATGGAGTTATACCAATGGTTGAGATTGGTTTTGGATTCAACGGCTGTCGCGATTTCTCATATTGCATTTTCAACATTCATGTTGCATGCCTTACCATATCCCGATTCGTGAAACTCGGATATGGTATAAGATCAACGGTCCATATCTGATCTTAACTTGACGGCTACGATTGAAGCACGATATCGCATATCACAATTTCGTAATTTCCGTTGCATTGTGTTCTTGTCTCCTTGATATCGCGATTCGCAAAACTCCTACACGAGCTATGATCAACGATCTAGATTCACTATAGATTCAATGGCTGGGATTGAATCACGATATCGCATATCGTGAAATCGGGGTTCTTGAGGTCAAGTGACTTTGTCATTTCAAAGTCACAATCCCCGATACTCCGATAGTGACTGGAATTAACGATCCAGATCAAAGTTTGATCTGACAACTCATATCTATCTCCCTCTTCAGTGATCATACGCACCCATCTGATGGTTGTTACCATGATCCCTTACCGTATGCAATCTGATAGATTTTAAGCCCATTGTACCTGAGCACCCCGAAATCTATCCATAGATCATCACAGAGTTGCCTATCAATACCCCAATTGCTCTAGGTATTATTCTCTTGAGAGAGTATCACCAAAAATCAACCATACACTGATTTTCTTACATGAAAACTCTTCTTCTTCCTTTGCCTCATCCTTTGCCATCAATGACAATATTTCCAACAATCTCCCCCTTTGTCATTGATGGCAATACTCTTCCTCTGTCTTTTGCCTCCCCCTTTGACATCAATGGCAAAGAGTGGACAATACCATTCTCCCCCTGAGATCATGATGCATCTTCATAATAATCCTTTTCATATGACCAAGGCTCCCCCTTAGCCAGAGCATTTAGAGATGCTCATCAGTGCCTTACAACCAATTGAGGCTTCTGTACTTAAGTAGACCTGATCCTCTGCATGGCAGAGACTACTCCTAGTTTTTGTTGGAGATATTCGAACGCTTCCCTGGGTAGAGGTTTGGTAAATATATCAGCAACTTGTTCTTTGGAGGAAACATACTCCAATTTCACCTTTTTCTCAAGCACTTATTCTCGTAAGAAGTGATATTTGATGGGAATGTGCTTGGTGTTGGAATGCATAACAGGATTCTTTGAGATACTGATGGCACTTGTATTATCACACGCAATAGAGACAAGGGGTCAACATTTGATTTGAAAGTCTTGAAGGGTTTGCATCATCTAAAGAAGTTGAGTGCAACATGATGCTGCAACCACATATTTTACTTCTGTTGTAGATAAGGCAATGGAACTTTGTTTCTTGCTGAACCAAGATACTAACCGAGGCCCCATGTAGAATGCACCACCACTAGTGCTTTTGTGATCATCAACACTTCCAGCCCAATCTGCATCAGTGTATGCATGAAGAGTAAGATCAACATTCTTTGGATACCATAGTCCAAAATCTTGAGTTCCTTGTAGATATTTGAATATTCTTTTCACAGCCTGAAGGTGAAACTCTCTTGGATTGGCTTGAAATCGTCCAACAATCCCAACTGCATGCATAATGTCTGGTCTTGTCCCAGTGAGATAAAGTAGACTTCCTATCATAGATCTATATTCTGGCTGATTCACCGTGGGAGAATCATCATTAGAACTGAGATTACATCCAGTTATCATTGGTGTACTTACAAGTTTGCAATCTTCCATGCCATACTTCTTGAGGATTTTCTTAAGGTATTTTGTTTGTGATAGGAAAATTCCATTTGTTGCTTGTTTCACTTGTAATCCAAGAAAGAATGTTAGTTCCCCAAGTAAAGACATTTCAAATTCTTGCTGCATATCAGAAGAAAATTTCTGACTCATAGATTCTTCATTACTTCCAAAAATGATATCATCAACATATACAA
>ML791329.1:460053-473261 GCA_009831015.1 Picea engelmannii
CAAACAAGTTTTTCATCATTTCCAAAGATGAATCCTTCTGGTTGTTCTATATAAACTTCTTCTTCCAGATCACCATTGAGAAAAGCAGATTTAACATCCATTTGATGAACTTTGATTTGTTGGAAGCTTGAAAAGGCAAGAAAAATTCTTATGGCTTCAAGTCTAGCTACATGATCAAAGGTTTATTCAAAGTCTATACCTTCTTGCTGAGCATACCCCTTGCAAACAAGTCTAGCTTTATTTCTTATAACCTCCCCATTCTCATTTAGCTTGTTTTTGAATATCCATTTAGTTCCAATGACATTTTTGTCATGGGGTCTTGGTACTAATTCCCAAGTGTGATTCTTTTCGATTTGATAAAGTTCTTCATTCATGGATTGAATCCAACATTCATCTTTGCTATCTTGATTGACATTGTGAGGTTCAACAATGGATAGAAATGCCAGATAGCTAGAAGATCCTACAAGAGTCCTTCTTGTTTTTACACCTGATCCCTTATCTCCCAAAATTTGAGATTCTGGATGATTCTTTTGAACATATCTGGATGGATCCTTTTCAGATAAATCCTCTTCGGGTTCTTCATTGGGTTCACTGTCTATATCATTCCTATTTGATGTAGAATGACATATGTCATCATCTTCCTCAACAGTTGTTTGTTTTTCTTCTCTTGGAGTTGCAAGAGACTCATTAATAACAACATCAATACATTCAACAATCTTCCGAAGCCTTTTATTGTAACATTTGTATGCTTTACTCCTAGAGGAGTAACCAAGAAATATTCCTTCATCTTCTCTTGGTTCAAATTTGCCAAGTTTTTCATCATTATTTTTGATAAAGCATTTGCTTACAAAGACTCTAAAATGTTTTACAGTGGGAGGTTTTCCATACCATAGCTCATAAGGATTTTTATCACTGTTTACACAAACATGTTCTTTATTGAGAATATTTGCTGCTGTATGTGTTGCTTCTCCCTAAAATGTATCAGGTGTTCCGGAATCATCAAGCATATCTCTAGCCATTTGTTGAATTTTTCTATTCATTCTTTCTGCAACACCATTTTGTTGTGGAGTGCCTGCTACAGAAAACTGTCTTTTTATGCCATGTTGTTCACAAAATTCAATGAATTCATTGGATGTATATTCTCCTCCTTGATCAGATCTGAGACACTTTAATTTTAGATCTAATTCGTTCTCAACTAGTGCTTTGAAGATCTGGAATTTCTCAAATGCTTCATCTTTGTGTTTAAGCAGTCCAATCCAACACATTCTAGAGAAATCATCAATGAATAAGATATAGTATTCTTCACTACATGGTGAATTTTTCCTCATAGGTCCACATATGTCAGTATGAATGAGTTCAAGAGGATTACTTGATGATCCTTCTTTGGCATTAAACTGCACTCTGGTTTGCTTGCCGAATTGGCAAGATTTGCATATGATATTCTCAGGTAGAGTAATACTGGGAAGATCATGAACAACTTTAAATCTGCTTAATTTGTTGATTTGAGAGAAGCTCAGATGCCCCAATCTTCTATGCCATAGCCAATTTTCTGAAGATTTACTCAAGTAACATTGTTCTTTGCAGTTCTTTAATATATATAGGTTGTTAGGAGTTCTTTTTCCTTTTATAATAGCTTTGCATGTATCAAGATCACGTACCACACATTCTTTTGAACTAAAGACAACTTCAGTTCCTTGATCACACATTTGACTTACACTTAACAAGTTATTCTTTAATCCATCCACATACATGAATTCATTAGCTTTCACATTTTCTTTTAGAAGAGCAGACCCTTTTCCCTTAATAACCGCAGGAGTATCATTTCCAAATGTAACCTTCTTTTCCTTTTCTAGAGTACTATATGAAAGAAGTTTGTCTTTGTCACCTGTCATGTGTCTTGAGCATCCATTGTCAATGTACCATTGGTTTTCTTAATCTTCTGCAAATAAAGCTATGCCACAATTTTCAACCTGTAATTCTTTCTTTTTCCATACTTTGGAGCTTGAAGGAACATGTCTTTTTAACTGAATTTTGCTCCTGCATTCAGATTCTTCATGGCCAAAGTTATTGCAATAAGCACATTCAACTTCATTTTGAAGAGGAGAAAAGTTGTTATAAGTATTCTTCTTTGTTTCCAATTCAATCCTTTTATTTCTTGATTCTCTTGTCATGATGGTTTTATATGAAACACATTGAGCAGCTTTATGACCAAAATTGTGACATGAGAAGCATTGTCCATTGAAGAAGAAATTTCTGCGATCATAGAATCTTCTATATGACTTTACTTGTTGATTGGTGTTTCCTTGAAAGGCATTATTGTTTGTGTTTTTTGAATTGAGATGATCATGCCTTACCTGTAAAGATTCTTTATTCCCTTGCTGAGTGGCAGCGTCTTGTAAACTAGCTGTAACTGCTTTTAGATAATTTGGTGCTGAAGACTGAGAAGATTCTCCAGTATATCCAAGGCATGTCTTTATGAGAGGAGAACGTTGTACCTTGATAATTTCATCTAAGGTTTGTTGACGGGTGAAATTGTCCGTCCGTCAATTGAGAGAGTGGAACCGGTCCGGGGTTGTCTAATAACCCAAGCCGTTTGAAATGAACCACCCTGACGAGTTTAACGGCTCCGTTGGCCGCTCTAAGGTTTTAAGGAAACCAAAGAGAAAACTAATCTAAACTAATTAATCTATCGAAAACCAATAAAACTAACTAAAACTAACTAAAAACTAATAAAACGAATTAAACTAACTAAGACTAATAAAACTAAATACAAATAAACTAATACACTAATCTAATTAAAACAAACTACTATATAAACTAAAACTAAATATGAATTGAACTAACTATTCTACTAATTATTATTACACTAACTCTAATAATAAACTATCTAATTACTGATTGAATTACAACTTATTCACAAATGTACATTATCTACAACTTGCAGATTTGAATAAAACCTGTAAAAATCATTTGCTTTCTGCCCTAAGACAGCCATGAATATTTTTTATTTTTTATATTTTATGAAAAAGAAATAAACATTACTGAAATTAAACAATCTAATATATTAACTGAAATTAAACCATCTAATATATTAAACACATATATCTAAATAAACAAATGAAAAACTGACCTGGAAACGCTCCAAGTCTGCCCTGTGTGTGATGACTTTGAAGTTGGTCGGAGGAAGGAAATTCACACCGGATTGATCCAAAAGCTTCTCGAAAACGATAGGCTATGCTACTCTTTGAGTTGTTAACAGGACAAACAAGACATAAAAAATCATAACAATCCTATGATTTATAAATCTCTGCAATATGGGAAACCTGTTATGCAAAAAATTATATTTGATAATTCAATCAATGAAGAAGATAAACCTGTCATTCACTAACTGAATTAAACAATTGTTATGTCTTTTATACAATTGAAAGAAACCAGATATGGATTACAGTGGTCAAAATTATATCATTCACACATGATTAAGATAGCTAAAGTAGTCGTTAATCATATACAAATTGATATACACAACATGAAACAAAATATTGGTATAATGAGAAGCTAAAGCTGTGACAAAACACCAAATTCTGCTTCAGTCTGTATTAAAAATCCATATCCTTGTTCTCCCACGAATGAGGACGAACATTATTACAAAAATCATAAGTATATATAAGTCTCTCCACAAGGTAAAACCTCCTTGTGGATAATATCAAATTGTTTTACATAATCTGGGAGAAATCCCAAAATCAACTAAACTAGGAAATAAAAAATGCAAGTGAAATCTTTGAAATATCCCCTAACTGCTCATCAAAGCTATTGCCATTTCGAATTGATCTGCAATAGACTAAAAATAACCAGTTAGAAGGACATTTTTATTAATAAAACAATAAAAAATTGATCCTACAGACTTAGCTACAGAATCATCTGATTTTGTAGCTAGTCTAAAATAGCATACAGGATCAAATGAAATGAAATCAAATCTTTTTAAAAGAATCAAATCCAATTTTCTAAACATTAAAAACGAATCACTAATGACTCAAATGATTTTATCGTTCAATAAACAAAATCAACAGTGATTCAATCGTAAACAGAGATAGGACACTCTGTTTTTCTTTTGCCATAAAATCGGGTCAAACAACAACAAGACTGTTTCAATTCAAATGAAATTGAAAGTGAGTCATATCGTGTGTGATACAATCTAATCCAACACAATCAGAATCCATTTGTTATGGCTAAAATAATGTAGCATAAGATTCATGTTGTTTTAATCATATACAAAGATGGAAATATTGTTACGATTATGGATAAAAAAGACATTCATAACAACATCAACCAAAATTCGCCATAGATTTCGATCATTGAGCGTTACACAGTCAACAGACAGGAGAAAAAATAGTAATCACAACTGTCATCAAATCGACAGAGGTGATAATCGTAAACTGGGCAACAATCGAAACAAATCGTGCTTGAGTTAAATATAGCAACCAATCGTGAACCTGGATATAATCACTTTCGCTCCTCAAATTCACTCGTAACTGAATATTCATTGCCATTACAAATTCAAACGATAACAGGGTCGATCTAATCAGCGGACCAAAACGAATTGACTGGCTGGGTTTCACATAACCGTTACGATTTGTATCAATTCACGATTTGGGTGGATATAAAACAACATCATATTAAACATAATCCAAACCGTATCCGAGCTGGTTGAAAGTCATATGTAAATAAAACCATAACAGTTGACCATCATTACCAATCATATCATATACATCATAACCAATTCGAATCGAAACATTGATCGTGTTCAAAATTGAAATGTGAAACAACTTGTGTCTATAATAGATACAGTGACTTTAATTAGCAACAACATATCCAATTTAAGCTAAATCAAACAATTAAATCCATACTAAGATCTAACCAAATCGACGAAAGAATCCAATGGACACTAAACTGGGAAAACAAATTTCATTAATCCAAAACATAACTATGTACACAGTGCATATAATGTGATAGAGCGAAATGATGCTGAAAACATAACTATTCGAAAGAATTTGAATTTGTTATATAAATAGGTGATAGACATACCAATGAGGCTGCTATAATTATGCCAATTTTGAATTCACGACCGCTGTAGCAGACTCCACATTCTTAAACAAAATAGAACCTGTTGTCCTCTGTTTCTTATCAGTGGCTTGCAATTCAGTCTTTTGCCTGGTAAGCCTTGCAACTTGTTCCTCCAAAGAATGGATTTTTGATTCTAGCATTGGCACATCGAGATAATACCTCTCTAACCACAAGTCACACTGATCACATGGTGGCACTGTAGACTTAGGTAAAGCAGGAGAGGATTTTGACAAATCACCGGGGGCTTTACATGGCAACTTAATTCCAGGGTAACTAAGGTTGTTTTGTAAGCAAGGTGGTAGGATCGACACGAAGTCATATGAGGGTTTGGTGCACAGACTTTTGCAATAGGGATACTCACTTGCCAAAAAACGTTCAACCTCTGAATCAGAGTCCTCGCTTAATATGATAGGGTCAGGATTGACAGGGAGCTTCGGCTTGTTCCTTGCCATACGAGAGATTAAACGGGCATTCTTTTTGTCTTTGGAATTCGCAGCATGTTTGGCTTTAGGTTTCTTTCCCACAGGCTTAACAGTCTTGGCATCCTTAGTCACAGGATGGGGTAGGTCGATAGGTGAGTCGGGTAAGGGTTTAGGTAATAGGATATTGTAGGGTACCGGGGGTATAGCTTTGGCTTCGGTAATCACAGGTTTGTCAACCTGTGGAGTATTTCAATCCTCAAAATCATTGCGAACCAGGAAATCCTTCCAACAGTCTCTGTGTAACCCCAAATGACAAACAACGATAATTTTAACCAGCTCGAAGTGAAAGAGGCTGCTATCAGCCTGATTCCTTTTATATCTTTTAGACATTTTAAATAGGCTTCTATGCAGGTAATAAATCATATTAATCTCATAGCCCATTAAAACCATAAGTAAACGAAGGTGATGTAAGAAAACAAACCCATACCGACCCTCACAGGTGATAAATTGTTTGATAACCATTAGAAAATTGTGCCAACGTTGCTTGAGCATATTCGCAGGGAACCCTTTGTCACAGGAGCTAACCTTACGCGACTGGAAGAGCAGTGTCCAAGGGACCTCTTCCACTTTGCAATTTTTGGACCATCGTTGTCCAGTGGTAGGAAAACCGGTAGCTAAACTGAGAAATTGCTCGTTAATTTCCAATTGGACATCCCCGACCTTGGCTCGACAGCCATCAAAGGTTAATGCGAATTGTCGAGCAACACAAGGATTAAAACCATCAAACTTTTGTATGAAGGGGAGCCATCCAAATTCCTGAAGGTCACTGTGGGCACTTTCGAACATCAACAGAGCCTGGCTACCATTTGGTGCATCCCTCACGACTGGAGCCATGGTGTGAGTGCATGGTAAGGGTTAGGGTCACAAACACTAGCATACAGGAGCAAAGTCATTTGGTCTAACCACTATGAACGATCAAAGGGGAAGCATTCAATATGCGCGTGCGAGGGTGGTGGGATTATTCACCGCCATGCATAATAGTAATTGCAAAGTACAACCAGCGAATTAACCCACTGTTGAAACAATCATAACACAGTTCAAACCATATTATTCGACCAACCCAAAAATCAAACAGTGGATATCATACCAATGCGCCATTGTAAAATTTCAAACTATTGTCATTCAATGTAAAATCAAACCCAAAATTTAAATCTGCGCCATTGTATAAGTGTGTAATCAAACGTCTATAACACATTGTGATCATCAATTTCATAAAATTTGCAAGACAAGAGTTATAACAATAAGGATCACATCATATAAAAAATAAGATAAAACCATGACCCCTATGCAATCGAATGACTAGGCAAGTCCCAAACAATAAATTTTTCATGCTCAATGCCTTACCAGTTTAATCAAATTAAATTGCGCAATCAAAGTAAGAATAGGAAAAGTTTGAAAATTCATTTAGCCGCATAATAATAAGCCAAAGGTAAGTGCCTTTCAGAATATCAATGAGAAGATCATGACAGTTCAAATAACGATGGAGGAGTTTTCACGCTTACATTCGTGAAAGCTAAATGGAAACCAATTTGCAAATGTCGCAAGGAAAGAAAAATATCATCTTTTTGCAAAATGCGACGTCAATTTGAAGTTCAGAAGACGTAGGTGTAGGCAGCTTATAGGTCAATATAAAAAATTGTATTGGCTGCCAACAATGGCGACACACTGGTAGAAGCAGTTATCTCTGTCAAAAGAAATAAATTTAGATTAGAACAACAAAGAAAATTTCAACTCAAAAACAACAACCAGAAAATTGTACAAACATCATCATTCATCATCTTTTCCAGTGATGTTTTAAAAGATGAAAACTAATAACATTCTTAAGATCAGCAAGTCACGATATTAATCATAAAATATTCAATATTGTTGGCATGGCCACTCCTGCCAGCAGGCGTCCATAGCCTCAACAGGGTTGCCATTTAACCCACTCTGACATCTGTATCCTGTCAAGAAGTTCTAGATCATCATAAAGGACATTAAAGAGGTTTCTTATATTTTTTTGCAGATTTTCATGTACCCAACATTGCTTCGCTGCCAGCAGGCCTATTTAGTACCCCGACGAAGTTGTCTTGGTGCCATGCATGCATTTACCCACTGCCAGCGGACCTGTTCAGCATCCCGACGGGTTTACGAACACTTCACATAGCTCTTATTAATATTTTTATTTTGTTTTCTTTTGTAGATACATAGACGAGCGGGGTGACGCTGAAAATCTTGATATTTTAACATATTTTTCAGACCTCATCAGAAATTTTTAACACTGTCCTTTATTCAGCTCCAGAAATGTTTTGTTTACAAAACAACTTATTATGACAGGGAGACATTTTTTGAGTCATTCCTTTACGGAAAAGGGACAGCGTGAAAAGATAATAGATGATCATGACAAACTTTGCTCAGAGATTGAAATCAGTAAACTTCTTTCAAACAACAAAATTTTCCAACATAAATATTAATTTCAGATGTTCGTACCAACTTTCAGAAGTTATTTCAGCGAAGAAAATTTTCTTTGGTCTTTGTCTGAATGGCTCAGTGCACAGGTATGCATATTTTTAAAAAAACACCAAAAAAACTGATCAATCAAAGCAAAACCAAAAACAAAAACAAAGGAAAAATAAAAACAAATGGAAATATTTACATAATATACAAGGGTAGCTATCAAGCAAAGTATCTTTTTAGGGCTTGGCCATTCACCAGATAGCTGTCAAGCTTCCCTTCAAGATTCTGTAATCGAAAGGAACTAGGACCCAACTTTTCATCAATAAAAAATGGCCCAAGCCATAAGTTTTGAAACTTGGTGTGCTCACCCTTTCCTTCGTGTGGTTTGTCCCACTTTAAGATGAGATCACCTACTTCAAAATTCCTATCAGAAGAAGAATTAGAATCGAACCAGTTTTTAATCAGTTGTTGACGTTGATCTAACTTACGCTTAGCTTGGGTTCTTACTTCTTCTAACTTCATCAAAGCATTAATGCGGCTTTCTAGAGGGGGACAATCTTCTTCTTGGACTTTTTGTGACAACTGAAGCGAAGGAAGGAGAATGTGAGGTGGTAGAATGGCTTCTCTGCCATAAACGAGGAAAAAGGGGGAGTTACCTATAGTGGATTTGGGTGTTACCCTATCAGCCCACAGTGCATTAAGCAGTGCATTGTGCCAGTTCTTGTTATTTTCGGCCAAGGTTCTCTTGATAATTTTGATCAATTTCTTGTTTGTTGATTCTACTAAGCCGTTGCCCTGGGGGTAGTAACTAGCAGAATACTTCATATTTATTCCTTTCTCTAAAGAAAACTCACTCATCTCTAGAGAACAAAAGTATGAAGCATTATCAAAGACTAGACAATCAGGGATATCGAAACGAGTGATAACATTCGAGTTTAGAAAAGCAATCACCTGACTTGTGTTAACAGTTCTTAGCGCGGTGGCTTCGGACCATCGAGTAAAGTAATCAGTGGTTGTCACAATATACTTGTGTTGTTGTGAGGATGGAGGGTTAATAGGACCTATGATATCAAGGCCCCATTGCTGGAAAGGAGAATCTACTGTGACAGGTTGCAAGGGGAAGGCTGGTTTTTACAACCGCCCTGATGCTTTCTGATAGATGACACATTTATGACACAAGACATGGGCGTCCCTAAAAAGCGTGGGCCAGTAGTAACCGTCTCTTAAAACCTTATGAGTAGTGGTGTCACCATCGAAGTGACCACCAGCTTCTCATGCATGCAACTCAAGCAAGACTTTCTCTACTTCATCCTTTTCAAGACAACGCATCAGTACGCCGTCAAAATTCTGACGAAACAATATACCGTTAACTAGATGAAAGGAGGTGGACTTTAGTCTTAACACTCTTCTTTTGGTGGGGTCAAGGTGACGGGGTGCTGATCCGTGTTCAAGACAAAATCTAATATCGTTGTACCAAGGACTTACGAGGTTTTGTGCGCAACAAATCAAACTTTGATCGCGTTGTTCTAGGTTTGACGTATCACTATCTTCTCGTTGTCCTATTTATGAATCAACAATCAACTTACATAATCCTTGGCCTCTCATGATCTGTGCTGGGGTGATCTCTAAGTCATACTCCTGCAAGGAGGTGACCCAATTGGCTCTCTTCTCTCCTAACTCCTTTTGCACTAACAAGTTCCTTACTGCAGGGTAGGGGACAATGACCTTCGTCCTTGACTTCAAAAGATAGGACCGGAAATGCTTAACTTATTTGAAAACAACGTAGGCTTGCCGATCGACCGTTGGGTAGTTAAGTTCAGCACCTTTGAAAGTAGAGCTCATAAAGGCGATGGGTACTTCGTTATTCTCAGAATTCTTTTGAGTTAGGACTGCGGCATAGGAACGATCAGAGGAAAAAGTATAGAGTGTAAAGTCTTGAGAGAAATCAGGGCTTATGAGAGACGGAGTGTCTATTATGGCCTTCTTTATATCATTAAAAGCTTGGTTTTCTATGGGTCCCCAGTGATATTGGGTGTCTTTCTTAATCAGATTCTGGAGAGGCCTGACCATTTCGGAGAAGCTGGGGACAAATCTTCTCACGAAATTAATCTGGCCTAGGAAAGACTGCATGGATTTCTTGGATGTAGGTGGTGGAAGTTTGGTGATGACTTGAGTCCTCTCGGGGTCAATAATCATCCCATAACTAGACACAATGAATCCTAGTAATTTACCCTGTTCTACTACAAAGATGGACTTCTTGGGGTTCAAGGAGATGCCGTATTTACGACATCGTAGCAGAACGGCTCGTAAGTGAGCTAGATGATCGTCTTTGTTTTTAGAATAAACGGTCACATCATCTAAGTAAACTACTACGAAATGATTGATTAAGCCTCGAAAAGCAATGTCCATTTCTCTCTGAAAGGTAGCACCAGCATTAATCAATCCAAAGGGTATTTTGCGATAAGCATAAGTGCCCCACGGGGTACGGAAGGTAGTTTTTAGTTGGTCTGGCGGAGACATCAAGACTTGGTTGTATCCAGAGAAACCATCCAGTAAGGATATCCTCTCAGAACCAAATACTTGTTGAAGAATCTGTTCCATGGGTGGGACAGGATAATTATCTTTGTGAGACGCTTTGTTGAGGTTTCGGAAATCGACACAAAGTCGAATTTCCCCATTTTTCTTCCGAACTGGGACGAGGTTGGATACCCATTGAGTGTGTCTAACAGGAAAAAATATTTTAGCAGTTAGGAGTTTAGTCAATTCTTTTTGTACGGTCGGTTCTAATTTAGGATGCATTTTCCTCAGTTTCTATTGAAAGGGTAAGGTTTGGGGCTTCATCGGGAAGACATGTTGTATAATATTAGGATCGAATGTTTTAAGATCATTGTAAGTCCATGCAAAGACATCCTTGAATTCTTTGAATAATTTAACAAAAGCATCTTTTTCTTGCTTAGAACATCCCAAGCCTAAGTTGATACATTGAGGATTTTCATTAGTCCCTAAATTGAATTTTTCATAAGACAATGACGAACTAATAGTTTTGCAATTGACCATTTTTTTGAATTTATCTTCAAAATCATAAAACTTTTCTAGTCTAACAACAGATTTGGGTATGAGATTTACCATGTTCGATAGAGCTTTAGGATATTTCGTATTAGGTATTACCGTAAAGTCGTGCAAATTGTCGTCGTGCGTTTGTTCATCTATCACTACGCCTTGAAAGGTTTCTTCCATGTGCAAAAAGTTAATGATTTGTTGATCATCGTCAAATACTCTCCAGTTTGTGATATTGTCAGGGACAGATGTTCGAAACAATAGCTCCACTGAGAATGTGTTTGGAGATAAGCCTTCTGCTAGAAGAAGTTGAGAGGAAACATTAGCTAGTAGATCTGCTTCGGCATTATTTGATCGAGGAATGGAATTTATATTAAAAGAAGAAAATTTGTTCATTAAACTCCATACCTCAGACTGGTAACTTTTGAGATGCGGGGAAAGACAGTGTATAGAATCTCTTACCTGCCTAACCACTATTTCAGAGTCGCCGAATACAATCAGATTTTGAATGTTCATGTCCAAGGCTTTTCTAAGACCTTGCAGTAAAACCTCATATTCTGCGATATTGTTAGTACATTCAAATTCTTGTCTACAAGCCATTAATGTCTTGTTACCTGCCGGATCGATAATGATGCAGCCTGCCCTAGCTCCTTCTTTAGACTTGGAACCGTTGAAATATAGAGACCAAATTTGATTTCCATCGGGTTCATGGGACTATTGTATAGAAGCTCTTGGTTGCATGTATGCTATGATCTCAGACTGCTGTTGTGGATTGTTGATAGGTGAAACTTCAGCCATGAAATTTCTGAAAAAGGTATCCATCCCTTTGACTTCAGGTGAATCAGCAGGAGGTGTGTATGATTCATTAGGGCCATTCAATTTCGTGACCGTGAACTTAAGGTAACGCTCACGATTCACTCTGATCTTGTTAGGCTTACCATTCTCTGGAAGCCATAAATGAGACCAGTATGTTGCGAAGTAACCATGTAGCTGCTCTGACTAGTCCCTGCTCAAAAATAGACCATACACTTCTGGAATATCCACCACAATTATATCAATAACCTGATGAACCTTTGTATTAGACGATAATCTAATCAATACATCTTTTAGTTTGCTTATGACTTTAACATTTGTTCGATCAAGTTGTATGATTTTCAAAGAAGATGGTTCCACTTCAGCGTTAATCTTTTGGCAGACAGACCAAGGCATCACATTTGATGATGCTCCTGAATCAACCATACAATTATGCACATTTCTGTTGAAGATTTCGAAAGTTAAAAGAAAAGGAGGTACATTCTTGCGAGTACTAGGGGTAATAACTTGTGGTTTCTTACTCGCATTTTCTAATGCTACTTTATCTACATTATTTACATTATTATTTACAGGAGTTACAGGAAGGCTTCCTTTATCTTGAGAATCAGGATTATTTTTAGTGGAAGTTTTTTGTGGAACTTTGCTTTGCACAACCTTGTTACCATTTGAATTACCATTCTTGCCATTTTCTGAAATATTTTGCAACATCTTTTGTAACAAAAATGGAAATTTCAACAACTCAAATAGAAATGTTAGCTCTCAATTTCTTAAGATCTTCAACAACATCATAATCTAATTTAGGACTGACATTACTCTGTTTAATTTCTGTTGATTTAGATGGCTTTGGGGGGGAAGTTGTAGTGTTTTCGGCAAGAGTTTTATTTGCTGTCATACTCCTAGTGTTGTAAGGGTGAACAGTCTCGAAGTTAGCTTGAAAGATGTTATCCGAGAAGTGTCCAAAGATGTTTGGAGAATACTCTTCTTCTTGAACTGTTTCCTGCTCGACTTCTTCTTGAGGGATATCAGTAGGCATCAAGTTATCTTGGGCTTCTAGAATTGTCTGAAGAGCACAATGCAAACTTTCTAAGTTCAAGCCTTCGGGGTTTGGATTAGGCCGGTTGGTTGTGAAAGGTTTTCAGAAAGGGGGTTTGTAGGTTCCCTTACTCGAGGAAGCTTCTTCAGTCGACCTTTTTAAATCTATAACTTGATTAGACAATTTTTGTACAACTTTAGTTAAATTTTCCAAATCAGAGTTTTCAGGTTGTGTTTTGTTTTGTGGAGGTCTGGGGAGAATTTCAA
>ML791329.1:523981-537886 GCA_009831015.1 Picea engelmannii
TCTTCTAGGTCACTTGGCCCACTTTCCTTATTTTAGGGTTGGGTCCACTTCTAATTTCTCCATTAAATTTATTATTGAAATAATTTATTTTGTATTCACTTTGAATTATAATACACTCATCACTTCACTTTATCATTTACCTTCTAAAATCTCTTAAACCACTTTGATTACTTTGACCTTTTGGGGATTCTAGATGACATATGAGGGTCCTTCAACTTCGTGAGGAGTTATGTGACGTTCTACATACCACCATAAATTGCATGACATGTACTATCCATATAGAATAATATTATCTGAAAATATATCATAACTCATACCGTTACCCATCAAACAAACTTGGGTCCATTACCCAAACCTGGTGTCTCCAACTTCTCATGGCCATAACTCTCTAACCGTGAGGAATTATGTGACGTTCCACATACCACTGGAAATGACATGACAAGAACTATCCATATAGGATATTTTTCCTAACAAATTTACTTTCCTTCATCTCATTATTCCACAATTAAGCATGGGTTCTCTTACTCCACAAAGCGTCTTCCCGTGAGGGATTTCACCATAAGGGGACCACTTTGGAGTTCATCCATATTTACTTCCTATCAACTATGAAAAAACAATAATGAGTCATATTTACATCCAAGAATATTTGGTCCATTACCTAAACCTTTGTGCTACAGGGCTTTCTTCAAGGGTTGACATCAATGACAAGCAACCTTAATCAACATACTCATCAAACACTTCCTTTGCTAAACTCCTTGAACGACGAGATTTTATCCCAAGACCACAAACTGGGCATGCAAATTTACCCTTTATTTGAAGACATACAAGATATATGTATAACTGTAGCATCAAATTAGAGTTACAATTTAAAATAATGCATGATTTTTTCAAAAAAGATATATAACATTAAATCACAAAAATAAAGTAACAATATACCACAAAAATGTGTTAACCCGAGAGCATCATGAATTGTCCATGATAGTATTCCATGGAATTGAAATCGTCTTTGCCCTATTGGTCTAGAGGTGTCATACATAGTGATGCCAACCCATAACTTCAACAACTCATCAATGAGAGGCCCAATATATGTGTGCATACCTTTAACCTGGTACCTACCTGATTGGTTCAACCTACTGCATGATTAATTATACTTATCTAGATGTTGTGATATATAAAATAAATAATTACCATGCATGAAACAAAGAAATGAAATATTTTGTCATGCTTTAAAGCAAATAAAAGATAATTAAAAACTTGGAACAATCATTGCCAACATCGTGTGCTCTCTCTTGATCGACATCCAAGGAGGAAGGTTATTGTTTATAACAAAAATAGGCCACACTGAGTACATAAAACGAATCTCTCCAAATGGATTGACACCATTAGTTGCCAACAAAAGTCTAACATTACGAGGTTCTTCTTTAAAAATTGGTCACTTTTCTTACATGTAGTTCAATGCAGAACCATCTGTAGGCATTCAAAGAACATTGTCTCGACTTCTATTCTTTGCATGGAAATCCATAAACTGTGCTATATTTTGGCACCTGAACAACTGTTGGAAACATGGAATTATCGAAATATAACGAAGAACTTTGCGAGACACCTTCTTTGATGATTTATCGGTTCGATATCTACTTATTTGACATTGTGGGAATTCATTTTCCAATGCATATTGTCCATAATATATGATATGATCATTAGGAAATGCATCAATACCCTGATAGTCCATTCCTATTTCTTTCATAATCACGGATATTTCTCGATATGTGCATGGAAAAATATTCGACATCGGTAATATAACGTTACCTAACAATCTAAAAAATTATAAACAATAAGTCAATGTAAATAATATTCACCATCAATATATCATCCAATATACTACTTTATAAATTAGAAAACAATAGCAATATAGGAAAAAATTGAACCTTTTAAGTATTTGTGAACATGCAGGCATAAATAATTAACAAATTAAATAACTTAGTATATGTGTGAGACATGTGTTTGATAAACCATTCAAAACCTTCAGGTTCACCAACAACAATATATCAGATAAAAGATTTGTTGTTGAGCCTTCATAAAGAGGTTGATGTGACTTCTCGAGTAGAGGATCAACATCATGACTATCATCATGGTTATCCTCATCCATTGGAGAAAACATGTCTTGGATCAATATATATATCACATATTCCTAATTTGAATCACTAACATTATCTCCATCCATATCATCATTAATAACTTGATCAAGAACTTCAATATTTTGATCTCAAAGTTCATCTCCATGTAAAGTAGTATTTCTTCTAGTACTTAGCAAATAACTCTCTGGAGGTCGACACTTTGGGGGCATCGTCTATATATTTAAAAACAACACAGAAAAGTTAGTGTGTATAGAAAATAAAAAAAACCCGATAAGAAATATTACTAAAATTCAAGACATATTGATTATTACAGAGAATACATTAAATATTGAATCCTCTTACCAAGGGATGATATTCATAACCCCCTTCAGTGTGACCCTTCTCCCTACAATGTTTCTGGGTTGTTGTTATTAAAATTCCTTTATTTTGCAAGCCTCTGCAATCATAGTAAGGGTAATAACATTTTCCATTGCCCCTTGCCTCTAATGCTGCTCTTAACCGAGCAAGCTTCCTGTCATTTTCGTTCATTGTGACAAATCCTTGTCTTGACAAGTAATTGTCTTACCTACACCATACCAAACATTAAGTTGTCAATTTTTAATATTTTGGGTACTCCTTTCGATTATGATATGTTTATTTGCAGTGATCTACATTTTTATAATAAGGTGATCATATGTGTAGAGGATCAACATCATGACAACATAGATAACATCTTTATAATAAGGTCATATGTGTACAAACATTTTCTTTATATAATAACGACATATATACCTAACATAAGTTTAGGGTTAATGTTTATGTATCTTATTAGTCCCTGCTAAAGCAGGGAATTTAACAGATTCTCCACCGTCCATATGTACACACCCGATCACGTCAACCACAACGTTTAGCCTCGGTTTTTGTTTTTCATTCTTAAATAATGTAAATTCTTGTGCTTTGTTTTGCAAAATGTACAGACCCGATCACATCAACCACAATATTTAGTCTTGGGTTTTGTTTTGCATGCTTAAATAATGGATGATCTCCCGTACATTAATAATTATATGTAATATCAACAGGCTATCTTGTCACTAATGCCAACCTACCCATTATTTGTTACAATATGTTGAGGATAGCAAAGAATTTATGAGGGAGAGGAAAATGTTATTAATATTTCTCTTAATTTATATGCGGAAAAGAGAAATGTTATTAATATTTCTATTAATTTATATGCGGAAGAGGGAAATGTTGAAGATAGCAAAGAATTTATGTGGAAGAGGTAAATGTTGAAGATAGCAAAGACTTTATGCGGAAGAGGGAAATGTTACAATATATTAATTGCAGCTATTACCCTTGTTGTTATAAACATGAGTTTCCTCCCTATCTTATATATACCATAACTTTTCATTTATCAATATAAAAATCAACTTCAATATTTTATTCATGGAGATTTCTTCCTTCATTTAATTGAATTAGTAAGTGCTAGCTGCGAACCATTAGGTGTGCAAGTATCCCAACCATTATTGTCACTGTTATATTATTTTCAATTTATGCAAGTGTGATCCCTTTTGGGTACTAGGGATGTAACAAGTGGTATCAAAGCTTCAATCAAGATTTGTTGGTTTTTTTTGTCAGGTCTTAAAAATTAAAAGAGAGAAGAAAATGACAATCAATTACTATCATTTCACCGATTAGGGTTGAGTTTCAAGAGCAATTCCATATCTTTATCAATGAAAAGAGAGAGAGATTATAGCTAGAATTGAAGGGAAAAGGGTATGTGGATTCCATAAACCTAGAATATTATGGAATCCACATACCCTTTTCCATAAAATATACTAACTAGATCCAAAAACCAAAGACATGAAATATGGTACTACACATATTATAATATATTATCAAGGAAAAAACAAGCTAAATGAAATTTGGACATTTGAAAAAAAAATTACAAGTTAAATGAGTACATCAATAAAAAATAACATGCTAGCCTTGCAAATTCAAAATTCGAGCTATGTAGATCGAGAATTGGATTTGTTCAACCAGTGGGTGACGGAAAAAATAAACAACTCAAACAAAATCCAAGTCACAACTATAACAATTGTGTCACAAAGTCTCTTAAAGTCACGTATATATAGATAAAATAGTCAACTAGCTGTTAACACTGACCAATGAGATAGGAAAAATTTGCGTCGCTATTTCCATGAAAGTTAGTCTCTATAGCGACAAAAATACGAACTAGATTTAAATAATATTTTCGTCAATATTGGGACAAACTTTCATGGCAATATCGATGAAAATCCTGCCCTGTTTAAAAAAAACATATGAAACTAGTTGAAGGGTGGAAAATTTTTGTGGAATAATCCACCCATATGTAGTAGTGTGGTTTGATGCCCCTTTGAATTTGATGGTGGTAATATGATCCAAACAAATCCTCATGAGGACAACCCATTATTTCTAGATTCCTAACTCCCTAGGGTTGATATCATGGAGCTGGAACACTTTCCCAATGTTGAAGAAGCTTTTCTTAATTATGCTATATGATGATCAATGCAATGCAATGGTCATCAGGCCTATAGTGCAATGGTCATCAAACCTATGTGTTTTTCCTAACATGGAGTAAAGTTTACCAGTAGGATGGTAAGGTACACGATGGTGTAAATGATCATGTTTCATCTTGTATATGCAATCTGATCCTTTAGGAGCACATTAACAAGGTAAGTATGGCCTATCACAGAATGTCTATCCTCAGTTTGGATCAACTCCATTGCAAGAAGGATGTGTGAGGGTGGATCAAACCATTTATCATCACATAAGAGAATGAAGAAGCAAGGGATCCCAAATTTGAACTTCTAATTCTCTATTCAAATGATGGGTCTCTACATGCAAAATTGGGCTATGAGAAGTCTCGAATGGTAAATATGCATCGCCAACATGGTAATGAACAATATTGTAGGCACGAAATAATGGTATAATGTTGGATATCTACAATGTGGATGCACAAGTAGAAATTATAGATGATGACATGGTAGTCAGGGTTAAACAAGGAGAAGGCAGCATTGCACTCTTGTGTTTCAATCTTCAAAGATTCAAGGTTTTTCACAAGGAGGCACGCCATCAAGTTTATACCTTTAAATGCCTTGTTAAGAACTTACCTTGGGAACTTACCTCATATGGCATCAATTCAATTCATTTAGAAGGATTCCTTATCTTTTGTTCATGATGCATTCTAGCAGGTATACCCTATATTCCCATCATTGTTTCAAAGTTTGGAAAACAAGACTTGGAGGGTCAACAAACAAAGAAGATGCATCAGTCATACAAGGATATAAATACTCAGGAGATGTCTAGGAACAATATACTAAAAAGTTGCAAATCCTCTCCATGGATGATTTTAGGGGCTAAATTTCGCTCATGGGCTAATTTTCCATGGTTTTTCCAAAAACGAGATTCATTATTTTAAAATTGATTCGCCCAAATTCTATAGGATCAAATTATTTTACGTTAAAAATCGCCAAAATTTTATAAAACTATATAAAATCCTTATAAATTTGAATGTTTTTACAAAAATATCGCCAAACATTTATAGTAGGAATATGAACGATTAGTAAGATTCGCCAAGGTTTCTAAATTTTAAAATAAATTTCCATTCTTAAAATCATCCCTGATCCTCTCGTGGACAACAATTCATGCATGGAGACATCTTAGAGATATTATGGAAGGATTGTTTTCCTGGAAATTTTGATTATGCCACCCTGAAATTAGAAAATGTTCACCATTTTCTAATTCTTTAACACAACACCAAGATCTGGTTTCCAGGAACTTTGGTTTCAAATTAATATTAGATGAAGTACTGTCTGGCATTCTTAGGAGACATCATATTGATGAAATGTTGGAAAATGTAGGGTTATCCTTTGAGGATGAATGGTTTGAATGTGTCCTTTATGCTATAGGAAAAATCACAAGGATTATGGAAAGATTTGAAGTTGAAAATGTGACATTTGCTTACAACCCATGTGACAAAGGAAAGATTACAAATTACATCATTCGTGTGATAAAGTTTCAACCTTTCACTCTGGGATCAAAGAAAAATTTGAAGCTACATGTATATGAACAACAATATGATCGTAACAAGACATAAATTCTCGGAAGGCAAAAGGAAATTATGTGGTATGATAGAGTTTACAAAAACCCTCTTCAAGAGTGGATAGACATATGTTGTAGCATATCATTTCCTTGTATGATAAATCGAAGGTTTTGTGCTTTTTTTGCCAGTGTATGATAAAATCGTACCATTAAAAGTAGAGTTTTGATGATGTTTTTGAACTATGTTTATATTAGTGATTTTTAGAAATATCAATGAAGTTGTGACCATTTTAAGTTGTGTCCTCAAAACCATAATGAAAAAAGGATATCTACCAAATATGTTTTCATTATAAATTGTGATATTTTGGACTCCTCCAAGTCACAATCATTTCCACCCATAATAAAATAGCTACGATGGGGGATAATAGTAGGGGGGGGGATCCCAAGCAAGAATTCAAACACTAATGATAGTTCAATTCTACCTTCCAGATAGGTGCAATCAACAATCAATAGTGTAAAAAATCAATGTACATAGTTCTTTATCAAGTGAGTCCAAGGACTTGAAGATCAATTCAAAAAAAAATATGCAAGATTTGAAGATTCAAATCATAGAAGCTAATGTTCATGTTTCCAAAGAGCTCATTGAAAGTGAAAATAATCTTCTAGAGATATTTCAAGAAATAGAGAAAACAAATTCTAGTAAATCCAGTCCATCCATTAATGATGGGTAGAATTTAGTTCTGATTTAGGCTCCAACAACACCAACTACAGTCCATGGTTTACATTACCAAAAATTGAACTTAGGAGGTTTGATGGAAATTATGTACAATCACGGATCAACCAAATGGAGCAATATTTTGAGCTCCACCAAGTTCCTTAAGATGGATGTGGGACTCCTACTTTATTTTATCTTAAACAAGAGGCCTATCAATGGTACCAATGGGTGCTCAAAATAAGATCGTGAGGAAGGGTGTACTCATGGGAAGAATTTTTTGGTGACATGATGGCTCATTAATAAAATATATGGACGAAGGATTGTTTTAGCCAAGTAAATAAGTTACACCATGTGTGTTCAGTTATCGAATAAAATATACAACACCATTGTATATCTACATGAGTTAATAAGTCGGATGAGGATCAACTTATAAATTGCATATTAGAGGCTTGAAGGATGTGATTCATCAGAAGGCTAAAGTTCACCACCTAAAAACTTGAATCAAGCCATCCAAATGTCTAAATGCATTGAGGTAAAACTCTTGTATACCTACAAATTCTAAGGATGCTCATTAGGGTCATGAGAAAGAGGCATAACCATTACTATTTCATCGTCACACATGACTCATTTTTCCACACAACAAGCAATTCCAAAACGTTGAACCAAGGGATTTTCCTAATTTTATGATAGCAAGTAGTCCTAGGATAAAAAATGTAAGGGAAATCATCTCATGGTAATTGAAGATAACACAAACGAATCTTTTGAAGAGGAGAGAACCTTCAAAATCATTCCATAGAAAAAGCCACAAGCACCATATCACTACATGCCCTAGCAGGTATCAACTCCCTCCAAATCCTCAAAATTTAAGGAGACATCAAGAAGACAATATGGTTATGTTTATTGACACAACAAGTAATCAAAACTTCATTTATAGGAAGTTGGTGGAATCCCTGAATTAATTTATTTTCCCCGTATCTAGCTTTCAAATTATGAGCACAGATGGGAATGTTGTAACTAGTAAATTTGGATGGTCTATTTCATAGATCCTAAATAACCCTACCTAGGTTTCACGTGGGTTTCCATTATGCCTGAGATATATTTTACTATGGCCTCATGGATACCATCTCAAAATTAACATTTATGGTCATTTTCAAGAAAAAAAAAAAAAACATTTTAGTGATTCAGATAGTCTTGTGCCCTCCATGAATAGAAAGAAAGAAATTAGTAAAAAACTCAGAGAATATTGGAGAGATTGTAACTATGAAATTACCGATTTTGGCAACATGATGTTAACCCCTGGGTATCTCCACTCCACAATCGTTCTCGATTTTGGACATATAGGGCTGATCCTATTCATTTGTCGATGTCCAAATTTGTTGGATAGAGCCTCCTTCAACTCTCTCTGTCATTGGAGAGGGGATTTTCTATGTTCATCGCAAGGTTTATCTTCTCTACTAGTCGCAGCCAGAACAGGCGCAACCACTCCCTCTCTGTAGGTTTATCTTCTCTACTATTTGCAACCAGAATAGGCGTGACCACTGCCTCTCTGCTATTCTAGGAATGGGTGGGGTTTTTCTTCAAGATTTACTAGTCTTGGCCCGCAGAATGGGCGTTGGCTTCTGCTCTGCTAGTATGAATATTCCGCGTGCAAGAGTTTATTGAAATTTCATTTTAGTTTTTATGTTTTATTGTATTAAATATAATTAATATATATAATATATATAATATATTATATATTATATATATATATATATATATATTAAATACAATGAAAACTTAATATAATATTAAACCTTAATATTAATATTAAACCTTAATAACAATCTATTAAACAACATCATAAGATGGGAAGGAGATACCAATTATATTCTTTAATCAATGATCTTTCGTACTATGACTAAGCCTGCAACAATTAACAAAATTTACTTCCTTTTTTAGATCCCAAATCAATAATGAGCAAATGATGGTTGGGTCTAGGAAGAGGTGATGTTTAAGTTGGTATGATGATTTCCTTCCCATGACCTATCACATCTCCCTACCATAACATATTTTCTTGAATATTTACCCCAACAATTAGCTTTAAGGAAATGTATATTTTTATGGTGTTGATTAAACAATGAATGAAAAGAGGGATTGACTGATTCATTACATAAAAACATTAATGGATGGATGAAAGTGGTTAAAAAGGGGGATATCCACTAGGCCAAAAAAATTGGATCCATTGCTTAACCCTAGAAGAATAGCTTAGCTCCATAGCCATCCTAGGTTTGATCCAAAAGAAGCTTACTAGCATTAATGGTCTGTTTGGGAATCAAGCTAGCATTTCCTAACCCGTTGTTCAATAGGGGAGTGGGGGAAGTTATCCACCCCAAAATTTGGTTTATTTTCAAACATCAAACCTTAAACGTTTAAGGTTTGATTGTGTCTTTATGTCAAAGTAGTATAGGATGTGGAAAGGATGTCTTGATTGTGTCTTTGTGTATTTTGTAAGGTATATCTATAACACATGTACTTTGATTCTCTTGAAGTCAATTTTTGGATAGTTGTGGGCCAGTCAATTTATGGGAAATTTTTGAACTTGTTTTGGACATTTTGTAATAGTTTTATGAATTGTATTTAATATTTTATCAATGGAAATATTTATCATCTATTAGACGTTTGTTGTGGCCTCTTCTATGACCATTATTGGTCCTTGCACCACTATTGGTGTCCCTCCCCTATTTTTTGTACACATATTTACACAAAGGGACATTCAAGGGATGAGTGTCTAGTTATTGTGCCATTTGCAATGTTAAAACCCATGATATCAAATATTGTGTGTCTAACAAAAAAATAAAATGGCATTCTAGAAATGAGAAGGGTATTAACCAATTGTTGTCACAATATGATAAATACCAAATAGTGGAGGATACAATAATCAATGTCAAAATAATAATAATAGAATATCTTATAATAAAAACCAAAGAATCATCTATGATACAAAGGGAAGTCCACAAGTGTGAGATGACAAATCTATAATGAATGCTAATATTTTTCCAAGAATTGTACACAAAAATAAACAATAATAATGTGTAAAATATGTGGAGTTAGATATCATGACAACTAGTGTTTTAGAAGTCAAGCCAACATGATCATAATAAAACTTAAAATCATGGCGGTGATGAGAAATGGCTTAAACATGAATCTCGTGATATGATAATAAAAAACAAAAGGATGATAGAAACAATACAACTATTAAAAAACAAGAGGATGGTAGAAACAATAGAACTATTTAATGAGGAAACAAAAAAACAAAATATGTGATGCAATAAGGTGACTATGATGCGACAAGATAAAGGAAAAGAGGCCATGCTAACAAAAATAGAAAATACAATAGAAAGGAAACATGGCCTTACAATCTCGAGAATACAAAGGTAATGACTATGTGAATTGACATAGGTGAAAAGGAAGATGTGTCTAGTGACACCAAAATAACAGGAGAATCACTAGTAGAGAATTGTAAATTCATTGTATTAAGAAAGAAACTAAGTAGAATGTGTTTGTTGAAACAAAGACAAAATAATCTATGTCAAACAACACACACTAGAAAGTGAGGAACCAAATGCAAAGAATGTTCAAACTAGCACAAGAGAGAGAATTTGTGTTGATTTCCATAGAACATGGAAGGCATGATACAAATAAGAAAACTCTAGAATTCATGTTGACTTACACATAATTGAACAATGAGTTGATAGATGCTAAAAGATATAAATAGGGCTTCAACAATGTGATCAATGAGCAACTTGGGAAGAATTAATTCTACATATTCAGGGGGCTATCATGACAATCAATTAGACTATTAATGACATCAATACCAAAAATTTATTGATATGATGAAACAAGGAGTATAGGTTACAAACATTATGATCTTGGACAAGGATGGAGCACAAAAATACATATGGAAATAGAATATCTCTCTCTAACCAATATGTTATTGGATGATGGTTCCATAGTAAACAATATGATGAAGGATACATGGGGAAAGTTAGAGAAATCCAAATTGAGGCCACTAGAGTTGTTGGTTGACAATAAAATCCATCAATCGCTTCGAGAAGGTGATCAATGAACATTTCATATTGACTTCATTCAATAGATTCCAAGGATCACTGCAACATTATCAATTGGACTATTAATGATTTCAATTCCATATGGAAATAGAAGATCTCACTCTAGCCAATTTAATAATATTAGATGGTGATTATAGAATAATCATTATGATGGAGACAAAAATAATTAGAGAAACCAAAATTGTGACCACCATAGTTTTGATTAAGGATGATATATCATACTATAATAGACCCTTTGGAATATTAACAACGTGAGTATGCATATATGGAAAGGTATTTATGATAGATTTCATAGAAATTAAAACGTATGACAAATTAAGAACATGTGATGCCTTAATAGGAAGGTCAGACCTAGAAGGAGAGATAGTCATTGATGATTAGTGAACCAACACAATTTCATTCTAAAAGGAGAATATTGAATAATTATTGATTTAATAAGTTGCAATAGTGAATGAGGAGTTGGCTATTTCTAGTGAATCCTCTAGAAGCAGGCAAGATGAACTATATGAATGCAAAGGGAAAGGGTAGTATAACTAGAGGATTTCTTAGAGGAAATAAATCATTTGGTAGCGGATCATTGCAGCATTGGAATATGGATAATCTAAGTTTTTTGTTGCTATAATATAGAATCAAAACTAATAACTAAACCCAAAGAGAAGAATCCACTCAAGTGAATGACGAGAAGAAAAATTGCCCATCACACTTGACTAATGTTACCACTAGTAAATGTAAAATTCAATTAAGGTATCCCATGACCATACTAACTAATATGTTCTTAAATACAAGGAACGTATACCCACTCAAAAAATTAATGTATAAATGAAGAATGAACCTTGACACATCATAATGGGAATTGAGTGGAGGATAGACTTGTTAGCCAAGCAATTAACATATTTAAGAATACAAAGAATTATTTGCATGGTCCTATAAATATGGAAGCTAACCTGTTGTTCAATAGGGGAGTGGGGGAAGTTATGCACCCCAAAATATGGAAGCTAATTCCAAGGCCCCAAGGGGACAAAGGCTTAATTCTAATTTGGTGGGAATATTCCATTAGAAAAATCATTTCCTTTATTAGATGTTATGGTAGATAGTTGACGACATTTAGAAGAATAAAATACAAGGAAATATTGGAAGAGATCGATGAAATTTCAAGAATGCCTCAGCTTATCCCCTCAGTGAATAACAACTCACCAAACAATGACAAATACTAAAGGTTGATGAGACATAAATTAAGGGGGGGGAAAATAAAAGTTGGGTTCTATTGGCTTAAGACAAGTGAGAATCCTACTATGATATTTTTCAAAGATCTGACTTATAAGGAATTTGTGAAGCATATTAAGGCCCTCAAACTAGAAAACAGTAGAATCATTGACCAGGGGAACATTGAAAAGGAGTTTGTTAATCATTACAAACTGGTTTTTCAATCTCAAGGAATTAGAACAAAGGAAACGAAAGTTGTATATGCAAACATGTGTTGATGTAGTCCCAAGAAATTCGATGCAAAAGGAATAATGGGTATGTGATCAAAGGCTTATAATGTTGGTTGAATTAATTAATACCCTCAAAGAGATGGTTGATGATCAATTTCTCACACGAGACTAATTTCCACTCTAGTCGTCGAGGATTCCCTTTTGCACTAACCTTTTATGTGATGGTTATTGAAACCCTTAACTACCTCATCCAAAAACAAATGTTTTGGTGGATGTTTTGAGGCTTGTTGTAACATCCTTCTCTGGTGCACTGAGAAAACTTATTCTTTGAGGACACTTGATCACAAGTGATCCAGATTATTATGCTATTAAAACTTTTGATTTTGATTATGAGGCGTTATGGGTTAATGACATGTTTTTTTACTACATTGACATAAACAAATGCTATTGACTCGGTTTTACTGAGTGTGCAAGATTTTGGACCTCGAGGATGCAGAGGCATCGATGGAACCCCTTGGACTCTGGATCGAGTCAGGGAGTGTACTATTGGGGTTTGATCGCCTTACTGTGATATTAGTGCATCTGATTAGATGACATGATATGGATATATTCTGACATGATTTGTTGATGATGCATGATGATGATAGCTTGTCGACCAGACTCACATATGGACTAAAGGGGTCACGCATGACTACTAGAGATGTTGAGGGAGAGGTGTGGACAACAACCCTTCCATAGCCTACTAGCACTCCTGCCGTGGCTCAAACTGTAGGTTAACGTTTACCTAGTTCAAGATGACCCACGATGTCGTGAGGGAAGACTACGATAGTCACTCATGATGATTCTAAGGGGTGTGCAATAAGGCAGGGGCCTTATTCCTTAGAGGCCCTTAGTCTCCCACAAGTTCACCTAGCAGAGTATTGACTCCAGGGGTTTTTTATGTCTACCAAGTCAGTCAAGAGGTGAGTGGCACCCTTGGATCACGTGGTGCATCCTGAAGGGCACGTCGCACAAGCAAAATGGAGAGAGGCGAGTGGCACCCTTGGAGCACATAGTGCATCCTAAAGGGCATGTCACGCAAGGGAAACAGATTGAGGCGAGTGGCACCCCTGGAGCACCTAGTGCATCCTGAAGGGAACATCGCATTGTTTTGATAAATGTATGAACCTAGACGGCCTTAGGATGAACAATGTGATAAGAATTTATTAAATAAATAAATAAATAAAAAACCATTTTCCCTAATAAAAAGTCGCCCATCACGAAAATTAAGGTCTATGTCTAAATCATGCTAGTGGTAAAATTTTATCCTTTTTATTAAAAAAAATTGATATATAAATAAATAAATATATATATATATATATATATATATATATATATATATATATATATATATATATATATATATATATATATATATATATATATATAGAGAGAGAGAGAGAGAGAGAGAGAGAGAG
>ML791329.1:545172-555599 GCA_009831015.1 Picea engelmannii
GGTACAGGTACACCAGGAGAAAATAACAGCCATTAGGGAATGGCCTACTCCGAAAACACTCACAGAATTGAGGGGATTCCTGGGCCTATGCACATACTATAGGAAATTTGTCAAAGGGTTTTCTCAACTGTGCGCACCCTTGATAGAGCTGACCAAAAAGGGGTCCTTCAAATGGAATGGTGAGGCCCAAGTCACGATGAAGAAAATGAAAGAGGTCATGAGCACCTGCCCAGTTCTATCTCTTCCTGATTTCGACATACCCTTCACTTTGGAGTGTGATGCCTCGGGGGAAGGTATACGGGTCATGTTGATGCAGAAAAGGCACCCCCTTGCCTATGAAAACCGGAAACTCAGGGGTCCTGAACTACTTTACAGCATTTACGACAAAGAAATGTTGGCTATCATGCATGCACTAGCCAAATTCAGGCAATATTTGGTAGGTGCAAGGTTTGTGGTCAAATCAGACGATAATAGTCTTAAATATCTATTGGAGCAGAAGGATTTGAATAAAAGACAACAAAAATGGGTAAGCAAAATACAAGCCTACGACTTTGACATTTAATTCTTCAAAGTAAAGAACAACGCAGTGGCTAATGCATTATCCAGAAGGCCATCCATTTTTTCCATGTTCGGTATGTCAGTCGAATGGAAGGAACACTTGATAGTGGAATATGCAAAGGATCAGTTCGCTTGTCAATTGTTGGATGGGAAAATACAGGATGACAACTTCAGGGTCATAAATGACCTCATGTATTACAAAGGTTGGATCTTTTTAGTTCCTGTATTAGCTCTCAAAGCTAAGATCCTGCATGCATGTCATAACTCACCAGTAGTGGGGCATCAAGGCATCAGTAAGAGATACAAGCAGGTGAGAGAAAGGTTTTCATGGAAAGGCCTCAAGGAAGATGTGATGAAGCATGTCAAAGAATGCACTACATACCAAGAAAACAAGGATGAGCACACGCACCCTGTAGGACTGTTGCGGCCCCTACCTATTCCAGAGCACAAGTGGGAAAGTATATCCATTGATTTCATCACCGGGTTGCCCAGAGCATAGGGGAAAGATTGCATTTTCATGGTGGTAGATAGGTTGAAGAAGTTTGCACACTTTTTTCCCATAGCCACAGACTTCAAGGCAACAAAGGTGGCTGAATTATTTTTCAGAGAGGTGTTCAGACTACACGGTCTACCCAAAACCATTATCAGTGACAGGGATAGCAGATTCATGAGTACATTTTTGTAGGAGTTGTTCAGATTAGTGGGTACAGAATTGACTCCTAGTACTAGCTATCACCCTCAGATGGATGGTCAGACTGAGATAGTCAACAAATGGGTGGAAGGTTACCTCAGAAACTATGTAGCAGGACAACAGAAAGCATGGGTCAGATGGTTACATTTGGGAGAATATTGCTACAACACCACCCAACATATGTCCATTGGCATGTCACCTTTTAGAGATTTATATAGCTATGATCCTTTATCATTTGTGGAGATTTCATTTGGTGACAGTAGGGCTCCAATGGTACACGATTGGATACAGCATAGCCAAGACATTCTCAGGGAATTGAAAGATCATTTATAGAGGGCGCAAAACCAGCAAAAGGTCCAAGCAGACAAGCACAGAGTTGATCATACCTTTGAGGTTGGTGATTTAGTATATTTGAGGTTGCAACCATACATGAAGGCCTCCATTAAAATAAGTGGAGTGGAGAAACTGCAACCACGTTTCTTTGGACCTTACAGAGTCAGCAGGAGGATAGGGGCAGTAGCTTATGAGCTGGAGCTTCCACAGGGTAGAAAAATTCACAACGTCTTCCATGTATCATGCCTTAAGAAATCCCTCGGTTAACATGTCAGGCCTATTGAGGCATTACCTCCCATGGATGAGGAGGGACAACTTGTTTTTATTCCAGAGGAGGTATTAGAAGTCCAAGAGAAGAGGCTCTGAAACCAAAGCATCAAGGAGTATCTGATCAGGTGGAAGGATTTACCCATTGAGGATGCCACTTGGGAGCAGGAGCACGTGGTTAGAGAAGCAGGTTTGGAATTGCTTGAGGACAAGCAATTTCAAGCAGGTGAGACTGTAATGTCCCCCACCTCTTAGAGAGGTGATGAGGAGACTCAGTGGCCTGGGCACCCCCACTAGGTCATAGTCTCACACTGAAGGGGGCAAAGTCAAGAAGTTAAAAGTTATATTTTTAAGTGGACTTAAGAAAGGAAAAGGATAAAGGAGTAAAAGATAACTCAACAAAAGAATAGAAGATTAACCATGGGAGTTAACCTAACTCAACAGAGAATTCGAAGGAAAAGTATAAGTAAGAGGCTGGGGTGCACCTATTACTCATTCTGGTTTTGGATTAGCATTTGCTATTGCTCTTGAGAATTCAGTGTGGGGGTTTTGTTGTACAAACCCTTGTGAGCAACTTAGTGGTGAAATATCCACTCACCTTGTTCCAAAGCTTGGTCTTAGGGATGAAAGAATCCTCCACACCATTCTAGTCTCATCCCATCTCCATCTAGCGCTTCAGAAGGTAGCAAGTCGTACTTTTCTTGTGTTTCCAGCAAGGGTGCACCATCATCTGGAGGGAGGTTCGATCCAGCTTATCCTGAGGGTCTGGGGCCATTCTAACAGTTGGGTTTTATTTGCAGGGGAAGGACCATCAGTTTGAGGGATTTTCTGGAGGGTTATCATCATTCTACATTTGTCTGCAGATTGGGATGTCTTGGAGCCATAGGGGACATCCTGTAAATCAGTAAAACTCAGATCTAGGGAGATCTGCTTGAGATCTGAGTCCGAAACTTCTCCCACGAGATTCTCATATCCCGATCTATATTATTGGAGAGTTTCAGAGAATTTGGAGGCCTCCTTCATCAGGGATGAACCAACTAGGGTTTCAGTCATCCAGTGGGGCACCCCATTCAGTGGGAAATTCAGATCTATGGGGTTTGAGAGTGGATTTGGGAATTTGGACATCTGGGTTGTCCTTACAGTTGCCCGATCTATCATTTGGCATATTTCTCTGGATGATTGGACACTTTTTGTAGCAGGGTAGAATTATTGAGGGCTTCAACATTCTAGCAGGACGTGGCACTTTCCAGCTTGGAGGTTGAGCATTAGTACAGCTCAGATTTGCTTGATTCAGTCTTCATTGTATATCCAGCCTTTGGAGGATTATTTTTTATTGTCGGGAGCATTTTGTAGCAGCTCATATCTATTGCTTGTACGACCATCTTAGGTTTATGCCAGATCGGCCATCTATTGTATTGATCTTACATTGCTCGTAATAAAAAGGTCAGATCTTTGCTTGTGCCTCTACATCTTGAATATATTGTGATCTCCATGTGTTGATGAATCTTGTATGCACTTAATAACTCAATAAATTAGTAGTAGTTAGTGATTCGAAGAAAGAATTTGGCTTGGGATCATTACAGTTACTATAGATAGACAACATGTGTAATTAATTGTTTACTAGTGTCATATTTAGCATTCTACTTTGATATAGCTAATGTGGTTATATATTGTTAAGTGATAGTTAGATTGTAGTTTGGGATTATTTTAGAATTGCCCATTTATATTGTGATTAATGGTTAAATGAGATTAGTGAGTATTGCCCCAAGTAGAGATTAATCTTGTTAAATTAAGGCAATACCATATTATTTGTCAATGTCATATAATTTTGATTAAATGTTATACTTTCAAGGAGATACTGTAATACGTATAGTGAGTAAATGTTATATGTCTTTCAATCAAATCATTGTGTTATGATATTAAGTTTTAATGCCTAGCCTCTAATATTTTCTCTACCGATCATTTAGTGGAATGACCAGTTCTACTGGTTAAATGTTATATAGAAACAAGTGTTAATGTCTTACACGACATTCCCAACTATGATTGCATTAAGGATTAATTTGATGGTACGTTGATGACCTAGCTATGATTTAGACTTTCTCACTTGATACACTTTTAATGTTAATTTAGATGGGCGTACATTGACCTAATTGCAATCAAACTTGTTGATTTTTATGCTAATAAAGAATTGTAATTTATGGACTAATTGAATTTGACTTACTATGGGATGAGTAACTGATGTTAAACATGATGGTCAGTTGGACTATTTTAGACATAATTAATAGTTGGGTTGTTGACAAAGTCACTTTTAGCTTGCGTTTACCAGTGAGGGTGTTGTTGTTTATTATTAATTAATGTTGTACTTGGTTTTGTAAATGTGTATTGTGATTGGTTTGCACACTGTAAGGGTTCTAGTTACTTGTGTAATTAATTTTGGGTGAGTTGGGTTGTTAGGATTATTTTAGACACCTCCTTGTCGGGCGGGATGTAGACACCTCCTTGTTCCTCAGAACAGTTGCCAGCCTTGAGACCTTAAATGGTCAAAATCGATGGGAACCTGGGCTTGAGCATTCTTATGTGTTCTGGAGGTCCTAACCATTGCAGGGTAGGACAGGCGGGTAGTCATTCTTATTCTTCGTCGGTTGAATGTCGTACATTGCTTCCAGTTGCTTGATGTGCTTTTATGTTAGGTCATTATGTTGTTGTTGCGTGAGTTGCATGCGTTGTGTTCATCGTCATGTTGCAATGTTGAGTATAATGTCATTATTACCTTCCTACACACACAAAAAAAAAACATTTAGGGTTCTTTTACTGGTTGTACATCATAGGAGTCGTACCAGAAGAAGGGATGTTACATGTGGTATCAGAGCAGGTTCAACCCACGACTTGGGATCGCTATGACTTTCATTGATATGATTTGATTATAATGTTGCTAATTGATTTGACTTGTATTCGTGCAGGTAATCATGGTTAGAGGAAACCGCAGAGGCTGAAGACGGAGTGCTAGGGAAGGAGGCTGATAGTAGTTGGTGATGTGGTCGGAATGATGAGATATTTTCAGTGCATGTCTAAGGCACTGATCAGCTGTTTGGACAGAGATGAGGCCAGGGTGCCGACACCCCCTGAGGTTCCGTCACGCGCTTCAGTTGGTACTGGTATCATTCATTGTGAAATCAAGAAGGTCAAATTTCCCGAGTTCTTTGGTGCCCCGGATGACGCAGTCACCGAGACATGGTTGGATAATATGGCGATGTTCTTTGCACTTCGCAATTATACCTCCAACATGAAGGTCCGCATGGAGGTCTTCCAACTAAAAGGAAGTTCTCTTCTATGGTGGAAGACGCTCCTACCGCAACTGAACATGGTTGTCAAAGACATGTCATGGGAACTATTCGAGGAATGGTTCCGAGAGAGGTACCTTTAGAGGAATTCATTTAACATTAGCTCAATGAGTTCAATGCCTTACGAGAGGGTGGTCGTACGGTGCCCAAGTATGAGGCCCATTTTATGGAGTTGCTCTGGTATGCTCCACACCTTAACACAGAGAAACTTAAGGTCAACAGGTTCGTGTTCAGCCTTAACGGTAGCATAGATGAAAAGGTGAATATCTTGATGCCTTAAACATTGCATGATGTCATCTAGAAGGCCCTCATAGAAGAGGAGGAGCTTATCAGTAGGGGTCAGGCCAGGACTCCAACGATACCAATAATGCAGGTGTCTTCTGGAGCATAGCAGCATTAGACACCAGCTAGACATACACTAGGATATCGTGGCTTCTAGAGGGGGTCCACTTTCACTACACCTAAACGACCGACACCTCAGCAACAAACACCTTATCAAGGACCATCGCATGAGCAACATCGTCGATCGCAGCAGCGACAGTTTAGGCCTATTCAACAGAACAAACTAGGATTCCAGGCTGGAGGTTCGTTACCTTCTACTTTGGGTACCAGGACTACTGGGCCAAAGGAGGAGTGTTGGACATGTGGGGAGCCACACTACCAACATAATTTCCTAGTGGAGAAGACTAGAGCATCCGGATCAGTCAGACCCATGACCGTGGAAGATATGGGCAAGGCCCATCGGATTCATGCAGCGGTGAATAACTGCCAGGCAGAGCATCAGTCGACTGTGCTTGAGATGACAGGTACCATCACTGACCAGACCCTCAGTATTTTGATAGATCCCGGTGCTACCGAGAGTTTCATTTCTGGTGCAGTGCAAAAAAGGATTAAGGTAAAGGCAGTCAAACAGGATGAGTTTAGCTCTGTAGAGATGGTTTCGGGAGCCAAACAAAAGTTTGGAGGAAAGGTTATGGGTTGTATCCTCAACCTGGGAGAGTTTTTCACCAAGGCCAACCTATACGTCATGATATTAGGATCTTATGATGTCATAATTGGTATGGACTGGTTGGAATCGCTTGAGGCGATACTCAACTATAAGACGAAATAGTTGAGCTTGGTTGATGATGAGGGACAAAGATGTGTGATTGTAGGATGAAACCAGGGAGTTTCCCTGAGGTTCATCTCTTCCTTATAGCTACGGAAGAGCATGCGCAAGGGATGCAAGATTTATGCAATCCTTGTGTTAAATGAGAAGGGATTAGCGGAAGGTTTAGAACACCTTCCAGTGGTGAGAGAGTTTGCGGATGTATTTCCATAGGAGTTACCTAGGATGCCATCGGAGAGGGAATTGGAGTTTACGATATACCTAAGACCGGGAACAAAATCGATAGCTAGAACACCTTATCCGATGTCAACCCTGGAATTATAGGAGTTGAGAATGCAATTGAAGGAGTTGATTGACCTGGGACTGATACGTCCTAGTGTGTCACCGTGGGGTGCACCTATTATTTTCATATGAAAAAAGGATGGGCCTTGGAGGCTCTGTATTGACTACCGTCAATTGAACAAGGCCATGATCAAGAATCAATATCCATCATCGAGGATTGATGATCTGTTCGATCAAATGAAGGGCACGATGGTGTTCTCAAAGATCGATTTGCGATCAGGGTATCACCAGTTATGGATTAAGGAAGAGGAAGTCCCTAAGACCGCCTTTAAGATGAGGTTTGGACATTGCGAGTTTACTATTTTACCGTTTGGACTAAAAAATTCCCTAGGGGTATTTATGAGTTTGATGAATGGGGTGTTCCGTAAGTACTTAGACAAGTTCATCCAAGTATTCATTGATGATATTTTGATTTACTCTCGGATGATGAAGGAGCGTGATGAGCACTTGCACTTGGTACTACAGTGTCTGTGAGAGCACAAATTGTATGGAAAGTTATCCAAATGCTCATTTTATCAATCGAAGATCCACTACTTAGAGCACGTCATCTCCAGTGAAGGTATCATTGTGGATCCAACAAAGTTCGAGACCATTATGGAATGGCCTACACCAACGAATGTCCCAAAAGTTTGTAGCTTCATGGGTTTAGCACGATACTATTGACGGTTTGTCGAGGGGTTTTCAAAGATAGCAAATACGATCACGGAATTGCAGAAGAAAAACCACAATTTTGTTTGGACCGAGAAATGCACAGAATCATTTTGAAGGCTCAAGGAGTTGTTGACAACAACACCGATACTAAAGGTCCCAGACATGGACACAGACTTCTTGGTATGCACCGAACCATCCAAGGAAGGCTTAGGTGGAGTCTTGATGCAAGATGAATAAGTAATCACTTACATTTCAAGGAAACTGAGAAGGCATGAGGAGAACTACGCGATGCACGATTTGGAGTTGTTAGCCATCGTATATGCCTTGAAGGTTTGGAGACACTACCTTGTTGGACGCAAATTTGAACTAAATACTGACCACTGTGGACTACAACACATCTTTACGCAAAACGACCTAAACATGCGACAACGACGTTGGTCGGAATTGCTTAGCAAGTACGACTTTGAGATTACTTACATAAAAGGAACAGTGAACTGAGTGGCAAACACATTGAGTCAGAGACCGCACATCTTTTCGGTGTTGCCTCTTCAGATGAATCTACTTGAAAATATTCTAAACTTACAACGTGAAGATGACTGGTACAAAGAGGTCAAGGGTTTTATCGGACAAAACACAATGATGGTACCACGATTTGAAGGATTTTCATTTGATAGTGATGTTTTATTGAGGTTTAAAAATTGGATATATGTATCTCTGAACAACAAGTTGAGGATGTTGATCCTAGGCGAGGCTCATAGAGAAGTTTACATGGCTCACCCGAGAGTCATGAAGATGAGGGCAGACCTTAAACCCTTATTCTTCTGGAAGGGACTGAAGGCAGAACTGGTCAACTATGTGGCCAGATATCTAGAATGTCAGTAGGTAAAGGCTGAACATAGACACCCAGCAGGATTACTACAACCACACTCTATTCCGGAATCGAAATGGGAGGTTATTTCGATGGATTTTATTGTTGGATTTCCACTGACAGGAAGGAGACATGACTCTATTTTCATAGTAGTAGACACTCTGATGAAGAGTGCTCACTTTATTCCTGTGCATACGACGTATCAGGCACGTAACATAGCTAGATTTTTCATCAGTGAGATTGTGAGGTTGCATGGCATGCCTAAGAGGATTATATCCGATCGAGGATTGGTGTTTACTGGATGATTTTGGATGAGTTTCCAAGAGGCCTTGGGAACCTAACTTAACTTTAGTACTGCATATCACCCGAAGACTGATGGGCAGACCGAAAGAATGAACCAGACCTTGGAGGACATGTTTCTCATGTACGTGATGGACCAACAAAAGCGTTGGGAAGAATTCTTTCCACTAGTGGAGTTCTCTTACAACAATAGTTACCAGAGCACCATTAAGATGGTGCCTTTCGAGTTTCTTTACGGGAAACCGTATCAGACGCCTTAGAGTTGGGATCTGCTTGAGGATAGGGTCCTAGTGGGACCAGAAGTGATCCAAGAAATGGAAGAGAAAATGCAAACAATAAGACAAAGGATTAAAGAAGCACATGATCGATAGAAGAGTTATGTCGATGCACACCATGTCTACCATAGTTACGAGGTCGGTGATCGAGTCTTCTTGCAGGTTAAACGGCATAAGAGTTCGATCAAGTTTGGGAAGGGAGCTAAACTCTCTCCTACGTTTGTGGGACCTTTTGAGATTGTGGAGAGAAAGGGGTCCATGGCTTATAGACTAGCCTTGCCTGATTCTTTGAGGTGTATGCATGATGTTTTTCATGTATCTGTTTTGAGACATTATATTAGTAATCCTACACATGTTATTGACATGCGTCCCTTGCAGGTATCGGACGAGGGGGTGATCACGGTTGAGCCGATCCACATCTTGGATCATTCCGTTTGACAACTACGACGTTGAACGATAGAGAAGGTAGGGGTCCAGTGGGACAATTATAGTCCGCACTTGGCGACCTGGGAGGATGCATACGATATGCGCCAACAGTTTCCATTTTTGTTTGATAGATAGACATATGATACTATGATACACTTTATTTCAGAATATATACTGTGAAACTTCAGGACGAAGTTTAGACCAAGAGGGGGTGTATGTAACATCCCGCTATGGCGTATGAAGGGAACTTATTCTTTGAGGACACTTGCTCACAAGTGATCCAGATTATTATGCTATTAAAAATTTTGATTTTGATTATGAGGCGTTATGGGTTGATGACATGTTGTTTTACTACATTGACATAGACAGGTGCTATTGACTTGATTTTACTAAGTGTGCATGATTCTGGACCTAGAGGATGCAAAGGAATCAATGGAACCCCTTGGACTCCAGATCGAGTCAGGGAGTGTACCATTGGGGTTTGATTGTATTAATGTGATATTGGTGCATCTGATTAGATGACATGATATGGATATATTCTGACATGATTTGTTGATGATGTAGGTTGATGATAGCTTGTCGACCAGACTCACATATGGAGTAAAGGGGTCACGCACAACTACCAGAGATGTTGAGGGAGAGGTGTGGATAACAGCCCTTCCACAACCTACTAGCACTCCCACCATGACTCTAACTATAGGTTAACGTTTACCTAGTTCGATATGACCCACGATGTCGTGAGGGAAGACTACAAGAGTCGCTCACGATGATTCTAAGGGGTGCACAATAAGGTCGGGGCCTTATTCCTTAGAGGCCCTTAGTCTCCCACAAGTTGACCTGGTGGAGTATTGACTCCAGGGGTTTTTTATGTCTACCAAGTCAGTCAAGAGGTGAGTGGCACCCTTGGAGCAGGTGGTGCATCCTGAAGGACACGCCGCGCAAGAAAAATGGAGAGAGGCGAGTGGCACCCTTAGAGCACGTAGTGCGTCTTGAAGGGCACATTGCGCAAGGGAAATAGATTGAGGCGAGTGGCATCCTTGGAGAACCTAGTGCATCCTGAAGGGCACGTCACGTTGTTTTGATAAATGAATGAACCTAGACGGCCTTAGGATGAACAATGTGATAAGAATTAAAAATAATAATAAATAATAATAATAATAATAATAATAATAAATAAAAAAACATTTTCCCTAATAAAATGTCGCCCATCACGAAAATTAAGGTCTAGGTCTAAATCATGCTAGTGGTAAAATTTTATCCTTTTTAT
>ML791329.1:555776-587633 GCA_009831015.1 Picea engelmannii
GAGTATGATCTTCATAAATCTTGTAACACGGAGGATGTAACAAATTTAATTTATTAAAAAAAAGCGGGCGGGGGGGGGGAATTAATTGTTTTATTATTTTTTTTGATAATTTAAAATATACTAATTAAATGAGAAAGGGGAAAAAGGGTTAATTTTCACACCTGCCTTTTTTGAGTTCTAATTAAAAAGGGGAAATAGGGAAAATCTAAAATATTAGGAAACTAGGAAAAGAGGTAAACATAAAAAGGGGAAAAGGGGAACATAAGGGAAAAAGCGGAAAGTCAAACTTAGTAAAGTATCTACCATTTAAAAGATTTCTAATTTAAACTGAAATAACAATTTAATAATAGGGAAAGCTATTAAAACCTGTAAGAGGATTTGGAGACACCTAGGAGTGATTCTAGGAGTAACTCTAGGTGGGTGAGGGAAATAAAGATAATTAATGAATTAAAGAAATTAATTTACGAAGCACTGAAGGGGATGGGCGACACTTGTGCAGGGAGAAATGTTTTGGAATTAATTTTTAAAAAATTAATTAAACGAGATTTTAGGAAAGTAAGGAACCACAAAACTCTATATAATGAAGGGAGGATATGAAGGTTAGGTTTCTGTTGTTTGCGTAACGTTACGCTGCAGAAATATCCACTTGAATGACTTAACTTGTGGGAGTTGGGATACCCAGCTCAATGAGGAGTGGTAGCTTGGCCTTGCGAGGTGAGCTGGGTGCTAGTCGAAATCTCTGGATAGTGAGTGTGTGGCCCTTTTGCGGCTCAGGAGGCTAAGGGGGAAGAAGAGTACCCCTAGCATTGGCTGGGAGGTATTGGTGTAGTCTCGTCGGTCGACACGTAGGAGTTGGAAGGAGCATGCGGGACGTCCACTCCGAATAGGCAACGATACACTTTCTTCATTTTGTATGGTAAATTGTTTTAGAACTTATTCTTGAATCTTCATTTTAACTTGGGTGAGTGAACTGATTATCTAGATGGTTTTCTAAAATTTTCTTAGCCTAGCTCGATGATAGATCGACTCCCATGGATTCATTTCCCCACACGTATTGACCACCTTGTTGTGTTGATTATGACCTTCATGGTTGTTTAGCCTTCGTCCCTAGCTCACCAGTCCTCACTTGAGAAGTTGGCGAGGAGCCCGATCTACGGTCGTTGCCTTACCATTAAAAGACCTATGGATCTCAATGCCCTACTTTTCTGTCTGAGGATGATGAGAAAAGGATGAACCTATTATCCGTCTACCCTTGATGTTTTTACCTAGCTAATTGTTGATTCTGCCATCTGGCAATGGCCTCTGCGTGTGGATTATCTTGTGTCCTGGTTGGTTTTCTCTATGCCTTGACTGATAGAACCCCTGTAATAATTCCATGACCCTTCCCATTAGATCCTTGCATTCTCTTACCGTTGTCTACGCTATATTGGGGTATTATGGCAATGAAAAACGAAATGAATTCATCTCTTCATTTTACATTGGATATTATGGCAATGAAAAATGAAATGATTTCTGGTCTGCATTTTACATTGGGTATTCTGGCAATGAAAAACAAAATCATTTCTTGTCTGCATTTTTATTTTGGGTATTCTGGCAATGAGAAACATAATGAATTCATCTCTTCATTTTACATTGGGTATTCTAGCAATGAAAAACAAAATGAATTCATCTCTGCATTTTACATTGGGTATTTTGGCAATGAAAAACGAAATGATTTCTGGTTTGCATTTTTATTTTGTATTATGGAGATGGAAAAGAGGAATTATTCTTGTCTGTATTTTCTTTTATCTTTGGGGTGATTTTTCCCTTGATGAAGACTGTGTTTTTCTTTAAAATTTTGCTGCCATTTGATTCCTGTTAATGCCCACGTTTTTGCTTTTCAATTCATCAAATTTCCTACTGTAAAAGACCACGATTTGAAAATTAGAAACGGATTGTGTTGCATGCTAAAATCACCCACGATTTTATCCATTTAAATCACAACTTTACTTGCCAGAATGACCATGTTTTTGATAATCAGAAGTTGACTGTGTTGCTGTAGAAATCATGCATGATTTTATCCATTTAAATCACAACTTTACTTGTTGGAATGGCCACGTTTTTTATAATCCGAAGTTGACTGTGTTGCTATAATTTCCCACAATTTTGCCTTTAGAATGTTGCCATAGCTTGTTGTAATTGCCATGTTTTTGCTTTTAAGGGTTGACATAGATTGTTGTTGAAATACCCATGGTTTTCTGTAACATCCCGCTCTGGCGCACTGAGAAAACTTAGTATTTGAGGACACTTGCTCGCAAGTGATCTGGACTTTTATGATGTTAGACCATTTATACTTGATTATGATGCGATTGACAGATGACATGATGTGTTACTATTTGATGTCGACAGATGCTATTGACTCATTTTTATTGAGTGTGCATGGTTTTTGACCTTGAGGATGCAGAGGCATCGGTAGAATCCCCTTGGACTCCGGACTGAGTCAGGGAGTGTGATTTTGGGTTGATATGTTTATTATGATGTTTCATTTGATTTGATGATTTGATGTTGAAATTTCTGACATGATTGTTGATGATGCAGGCTGACGATAGCTTGTCGACCAGACTCACATATGGAGTAAAGGGGCCACACACGATTTGAAGAGAGGTTGAGGGAGAGGGGTGGACAACATCCCTGGCACCACCTGCTAGCACTCCCGCCATGGCCCGAACTGTAGGTTAGTGATTACCCAGTTCGAGAGGATCCACGATGCTGTGAGGGAAGACTGCGACAGTCGCTCACGATGATTCTAAGGGGCGCGCAATAAGGCGGGGGCCTTATTCCTTAGAACCCTTAGTCTCCCACAAGTTCACCTGGCGGAGTATTGACTCCAGGGGTTATAGATGTCTACCAATTAGTCCAGTTGGCGAGTGGCACCCTTAGAGCACGTGGTGCATCCTGAAGGGCACGTCGCACAAAAGAAACTCAGTTGGTGAGTGGCACCCTTGGAGCACGTGGTGCATCCTGAAGGGCACTTCGCACAAAAGAAATTCAAGAGGCGAGTGGCACCCTTGGAGCACGTGGTGCATCCTGAAGGGCACGTCACAAGAATGTGGAGAAAGGTGTCAGCCTAAATATCCCTAAGACCTCAACACCTAAATAAATCCTTAAAACAATTCCCCTAACCTGGCATCGCCAGTTCAGAATTTGAGCCATATGTCAAAAAAAAAAAAACATAATTCAAGAGTACACATTAAATATTTATTACCCCTTGATGATTTTCAACCTCCACCTAATCTGAGGAGTTTCCTTCCTTAATTAAATACATAAAAAAATTCCTCTGTTAATTGAATTCATAAAGTATTTCCTTACTTAATTGCATACATAAGGCCTTTCCTCTTTCCCAGTAATAAGCTTGATAATTCATCTTTAGGAAGGTACTACTTCGCCCTAACATGATAATTGAAGCTTAACCATCTCTTAATGACAATGCCAGGATATTCTAGCTCACAGTAGCTCTGCCATGCAAATAACATTAGAAATTTATTCCCTGCTAAGCTAGCTCTAACAATACAGGTGCTAATAATAATATTAAACAAACAAAAAAAAACCCACTTAAGCTAATGTGAGTCTTCATAAAGTTTGTAGGGTAAACTAAAGAGGTTAAATAAATTAATTCAATTAGGGGGTTGTAAATTTGAAAGGAGGAAATTAATTAGTTAACTAAAGGGAGTTTAAAAGAAAATATATATATATTATGAATTCAAAAATAAAATAAAATAATAATAATAATAACAATATGAAAATATGCTTAGGCGCATTTACCTTTTGAATTTTCAAAAAAAAAAAAAGGAATAAAAAGGAAAGAAATAAATAAAAAAGGGGGGAAAAACTTAAAATGGGATTTAGGGTTTTTGGGGAAAACCTAATGAAATTAGGTCAAGAAAAAAAAGGATAAAAGAAAGGAGATGGGGGAAAAGAAGGGGATCTGCTATGAGGTATGGTGATGCTGTAAAAATTTCAATGGGACTGATTGCTTGTGGGAGTGGGGGATTTCCCAGCTGACTTGAGTGGTAGCTCAGCCTTGGAGGCGAGCTGGGAAGCTAGGTACTGTCTGGGTTGTGTGTGGCCCCTTTGCGGCTCAGGGGGCTAAGGGGGAAGGAGAGTACCCCTAGCATTTGGCTGGGAGGTACCGGTGAGTCCTCTACGGTCGGCAAGCAACAAGGCAACGGAGCAACGAGGAGCACAGGAGTTCATTGCGGCAAGCGTTAAGGCAACGATATGTTTGTCATTGTAGAGTAGAATGCATTAAACTTATGCTCGGATTTAAATTTGATTGTAAAGGACATGATGAACATTAGAAAAATAATTTTCTCAGTGTTGTAATATGCTTGATGGATAACAATGGTCTGCGTGCTTGCTTCGATTATGAGTAACATTTTGTGCCCCTTGTTTGCTGTCATTTAGATTTAAAATTTTTAGCCAAGGCATTCTGAGCAGCATTCTACACCCATTGTTCCCTGTCTTCTAGATTTAAATTTTTATTTTTTTCTGCGTTGGCAATCTGTTCTGAAGTTTCATTGAATCTGTTCCGGCAAACTGTGTCTGGACATTTCCTTATATTTTTAAGGTTCATTTTTATAGTTCTGGAAATTTGTTTGGGGTATAGGGTTACTACTTTTTGGTCCTTGGCGAATCGCTTATCCTTCTTGCACGTCGTGGGTGGCTGGAGATAGGCTCTGCGGGGCGGGGTTATCAATTTTGTGGTGTTAAAATAATTGCTGGCGTTTTTCTTTTTTACCGTGGGCATGTTCATTGATGGTGGGCGTTCCCACTTGTGACTGAGGGGGAAAGCTACGTGGCCTTGTTAGCTCGTCAAGGTTTAAGGCGACGGAACAAGTGAGGCGAAGTGGAATGCTCGCTTATTCGAACAGCTTGAAATCGTTAGGGTTGAAACTTGTTGGCATTTCTCGGCTAGCTCTCGAACTGTAGAAGACCTCCTTCCCATGCACGAAATCGAAACGAACCCAGCCAGCTCGTAGTAGAAGTATTGGTGGATAAATTTGGACATTTGCAGCCCGAGTTTGAGAACTGGTTCTATCTTCTGATACGACGGTATGTAATGGAATCATTTCCATAAATTAACAAGCTTAGTCCTGTAGCTAATGTTCATTAATGAATGAACTATGTGGCTATCTCTGAGTTGATTTCACCTTCGTTTACCCTGCTGCCTGTCCCTCAGTTTATTCGAGCCCAGTCGTTTATTCTGGTCAATGTTGGGAATGTATCGTTGTACCCTTGATACCTCAAATATTTCACTTCCTACCCGTTCTTTGTGTACCAACATTCAATTGTTTCTACTAACTACCCACGAATTCGTTTACAACTCCGTCCTAACAGTGAACCCTAAACGCAACTCCATGTTTGAATCCTTCCGTGACTTAAAGTTTGACATTAATGAAGCCTTTCTTGTGTGTCCACCATCTTACTCTCCATGTTGTATTACTTCGCTGCAATTTCTCTCTGCCCCAGAACACTGCCTCCTTATTATTATTTCGCTGGATCTTCGTTGGCTCCTTCGATGGCCTCCCACTGCCTTAGACCTCGATTTCCGTAGGTAGCGTGACAGTCATGCAGAGCAGCAGTGTGTTGGGGAGCGCTGTGAGTAGGGCGATTTAAGTTTCCAAGAAAAAAAATTAATAAAATAACACTGCCGAACTGATTACATTTTGGGGTAATTAAGGTAACACGATTTTCTGTTGCCAGGGACAGTTTAGGATTTCTTTAGGATGGTAGTTTCCTTGAAAGGAATAAAATCACGAACAACAGACGGTTTCCAACTGTCGATAACCAAAAAGGAGCTTTAGTTAAATAAAGGATAGGATTATTTACGGCATTTGGTTGGCCTGCTAACCTCCTTTCGTTAATGATAGCGCATGGAGGGCAAGGTTACTGTGAGAACATGGTAATTTTTCCTTACCCTTTTACGATCTTAAATCTTGATTGTGGAACATGTTAACCTAGACTTTTCCGGTTGTAGTTTTTATATGTCAGATTGTATTATTGTGGTTAAGTGTAAAATTATATCGACACAATTAAATGATATCACTTAACCGTTCATCCACTTGTAACAGTTCCTGGAAGAAAAAGAAACAAAAAAAAGGGAAAAAATGGTGCTGGGTTTACTTGATTTGAATTATTATTTTTAAATAAATTGAAACAGAACCTTTCCCCCCACTCTTGTCAAACCAGCGATTCTGGCTGCACCCTAGGCGTAATTGGTCAAAAACGGTGCAGTGTGTGTGTTAGTAATAAAGGTGAATTCAATGATTCTTTGTTGAATTGGGTAAGGGTAACATTATTGCCTTGAACTATTAAGCGTTAGTGTCACTAATAGTATATAATAGTATTGAATGATGCGACATATATAATCTGATAACCTTGATATATACATTGAGATATATGACTATATACAGCCTGCTTAGCAAGCTGTATATTGCTGGCCTAGATAGCTATGCAACTCAAAAAAAATCAGATTCCAGTCATACAGAGTAGCTATGCAACTCCAAAAGGAATCAGACTTTTGGTCACGAAATCCAATTATACATTGTGTGCCAATTGGAAGGAATAGGTACCCAATGGCCAGTCAATATGAGCGACGTGAATGGATGGAAATTACAATCAACTTTGAGTACAATTGATGTGAATCTATCCATCTATGGAAATTTTTGAGACCAAGACAATTGATGTGAGCAATGATCTGACAACAAACTAATGGGAGCTCTTGATATGATATGAGATCCAAACTGGTCATAACGTTGTTCTTTTACAACCGCCATTGATGAATACTTTGCAATTTACCAATTCAGGCAAGTCTAAATCACATCATCTTAAATCTCAAAATCTCAGCTTTATCGTATCACTTGACAGCTACTCTGTACATTAAATTGTGCTCTGCTAGATACGCACTGAATGCAGTCGAGGGGACCATTTAATGCGCTTACAGAAACTCCCAATAACGTATAAAAACTGAAGTTGTAAATGTGGTTTTTTCAAATATTGGCATTTCAATTATTGTTACTTCTGGTCCTGTCTAAATTCAGTTACTTTTAAATAAGATCAATTTAAATTTGTCATTATTACATATTGGCATTTTAAATATGATGTCATGATGTTATTTTAGATACTATGTTATTTAAAGATGCGATGTTGTTTCTAAATTCAGTTACTTTTAAATAGGTTCAATTTAGATATTGTCATTGTTACATATTGGCATTTTAAATATGAAGTCATGATGCTATTTTAGACCTGATGTTATTTAAGAATACGATGTTGTTCTTATATATTGACATAGGATAAGGGTGTGTCATTATGGTGGACTTAAACCACTAGGTAATGAGGGGGTATTGATACCAGTATTTAGGATAATGCTTGTTCCTATTACCATTGTTGTTCCTGGTAAAGTTTAAAATAACGTATTGATTTAATTTAATGCTAATGTTATGATAAGGTTATTCTATGTTACTTGTTTAAAGGAAATATTAAGTAATGGATTTAGATAATTTGTAGGTGGTTAGACGATATCCTTGTAGTTTTCTTAGGATAATCGTCAGCTATCTTGCAAGGACCTTATATTTTAAATGTAATGATGTTAGCCTGTGAGGCGAGGTAAATTGGCAGATTTTTTTCAATGACATCTCAATGTTGGGACCCTTACTATTTATCTTCCAATACATTTCCATCGACCATATATTATGTTTATTGGAGTTCAGGTAAATTTCGTCCATTATGATACTTACCCCCCCTGATAAGATTTGAAGGTAAAATTGTCATGACTTATTTAGAATGTATTGAAGGTAAATCAGTAGTATGGTTCAGAATTATGATGCTACATGATCAGTTATTTGCATTAGTGTTGGGAACCTGCAATGAATTGATTTTACATTATTCAAGGGTGGAATTGGCAACTCTTCGACTGGAGGAAATTTAAGGGAATAACGGGTTGATACTTAATGCTAATGGAGGTGGAAATAACGCCTTGTCATCATAATGGTCGGTCGTTGTTGAGTCCTTGTGTTCTGCACCTTCCATCGAGGTTGCGATCGTGCATTTTTTTTTATTGTCGTACTTGGTTGAGTCATTGAGTATGGGGTCAGTCGTGTCAGGCGGGATGTATACACCTCCCTGTAGCTTAGTATATTTGTCTGAGTGTATTTTCTGTGTAAAGCATCCAGTGCCGCATCAAGAGTCTCGGGCCCTTTAAAGGCAGGGTTTCCACTCTTGCGACACCCCTGTCGGAGATTACTAGTTTATGCCTGAGCAGTCGGCCAGGAGCCTATCTGACCTTCTCTCTCTCCGGAGCAGAGAACTAAGATTAAACGCCCTGCTTTCCTGTGCATAAATAGTAAGATCTACTAGCATGGATTCATCCCTCTGTGTTCGTACTATGCGTAACCCAGTATGTCGTCAATGTTTGTGTTGTGCGCCTTATATCTATGATCGTTCATGTTTGCGGTTATTGTCGAGCGTCTTGTGTCTACTTATGGTTCTCATCATGGGTGCATCTTGTTAGTCGTCGGGTGGCGTCGTAGGGCCGAGTGTGTCTATTTCTTATCTACACGCACGCACACACTTTTAACAAAAAAAAATTGCACCTATTGTCTGAGTTGTTGTCGTAACGAGGAGGTTGCTACATTTTCGCCCAATAAATGATACTGATTTGTTGTTATTTTACCATGATTTTGGTTACCCAGATTTTTATTGTTACCTATATTTTATTACCACAACTCCTACTGTCATGAATCTACCTCCTTGTTGTTACCGTGACTTGGCATCACGACTTTATTCCGGCAATGAAATATTATTATTTCCAAATACGAATTTCATTGATGGCACTTCATTTTAAATGTATAGCCACTGGCTTGGGGGCTTCACGAATGTAATTCTGGCACTGTAATTTTAATTACTGACAAGTGTGAATTTATACTTCGTTTACTATTACACATATTTCATTCATTACTGTTACACCAATTTTATTACCATGACATGCCATTAAGGATGGTTGTGTTTACTTCTTTAAGGACCATGTTTTTCTATCAAATTGTTGATTGAGTTTGTTGTAGTATGACCACGAGTTGATCCTTCTACGGTTGTATTATCCTTCTTTCTCCGGAAATTGGAGTGTACCCAGCGTCCTCGCTGCAAACATTAATTGCTACAACGATGTTGTTAGTCAATAGGTTTCCTTCTTTATGTGAATAGACAGTTAGATATTGATGTAGTTACTATAGATAGACGACATGTGTAATTAATTGTTTACTAGTGTTATATTTGGCATTCTTCTTTGATATAACTAATGCAGTTATATATCGTTAAGGAATAGTTAGATTGTAATTTGGGATTATTTTAGAATTGCCCATTTAGATTGTGATTAATGGTTAAATGAGATTAGTGAGTATTGCCCCAAGTAGAGATTAAGCTTGCTAAATTAAGGCAATACGATATTATTTGTCAATGTCATATAATTTTTATTAAATGTGATACTCTCAAGGAATTACTATAATAAGTATAGTGAATCAATTTTATATCTCTTTCAATCAAATCATTGTGTTATGATATTAAGTTTTAATGCATAGCCTCTGATATTTTCTCTACCGATCATTTAGTGGAATGACCAATTCTACTAGTTAAATGTTATATAGCAACAAGTGCTAATGTCTTACACGACATTCCCAACTATGATTTCATTAAGGATTAAATTGATGGTACGTTGATGACCCAGCTATGATTTAGACTTGCTCACTTGATACACTTTTAATCTTAATTCAGATGGGTGTACATTGACCTAATTGAAATCAGACTTGTTGATTTTTATGTTAATATAGAATTGTAATTTATGGACTAATTGAATTTGACTTACTATGGGATGAGTAACTGATGTTAAACACGATGGTCAGTTGGACTATTTTAGACATAACTAATGGTTGGGTTGTTGACGAATTCACTTTTAGCTTGCACTTCCTGGCGAGGGTGTTGTTGTTTATTATTAATTAATGTTGTACTTGGTTTTGTAAAGGTTTAATGTGATTGGTTTTATCACTGTAAGGGTTCTAGTTACTTGTGTAATTAATTTTGGGTGCGTTGGGTTGTTAGGATGATTGTGCTTAGCTTAGTAAGCTTGGTCTTCTTGTGTCGGGTGGGATGTAGATATCTCCTTGTTCCTCAGAATAGTCGCCAGCCTTGAAACCTTAAATGGTCAGAATCAATGGGAACCTGGGCTTGAGTGTTTCTTATGTGTCTTGGAGGTCCTAACCATTGCAGTTTAGGACGGGTGGGTATTCATTCTTATTCTTCATCAGTTGAATGTCATACATTGCTTCCAAGTGCTTGATTTGATTTTATGTTAGGTCGTTATGTTGATGTTGCGTGAGTTTCATGCATTGTGTTCATCATCGTGTTGTGACGTTGAGTATAATGTCATTATTACCTTCCTACACACACAAAAAAAAAAACATTTAGGGTGCTTTTACCGGATGTACATCGTAGGAGTCGTACCAGAAGAAGGGATGTTACACTTGCAAATGGAAAATTTGTCTATGACTCCTTATTTACTATCCTAGAAGAGAAACAATCACTAGACAATAACATGGTTTTCTTGCAATTTTTTTACAAGCCCTTTGGATCAAAATTTCCTTGGGCCAAGAATTAATGTTACCATCATAGTTAGTAGGAAATCATAAGTTGAATAGTAGGACAGGGATGGACATACATACTGTTAAAATAATTTATGTGCTCGTTTTCACCATAGGGAATTAATGTTACCATCATAGTTAGTAGGAAACCCTAAGTCGACTAGTAGGACAGGGATGGACATACATACTATTAAAATAATTTATGTGTCTTTGTGCCTATGGATGGTTTCCATGATGATATGATGATGGAATAAAGTGGGTGTGTGAGTAAAATTTGAGTTCAGAAACCATCCCATATCATTAATGCATGCAAATAGACTATCCATGTCAAATTATGCATACAGATACAGTCTGAAAAAAATTCAATGTTGGCCCCATTCACATGTCACTATTGCCCGCCTCTAGTATTTTTATGGTGTTTATTAAGAAATCAATGAAAAAAGAGGGATTTTTAATCACAACTATGACATAGATACATTGTATATACATTAATGTAGAACTTGAAAGAAAAATGAAGAAGGGATGACGAAAACTTAAAACTCGCACCAACCAAATTGTGTACTTTGAAAGAAAATTAGGGTTTATGGTTTACATGATGAATTGATGATGGAAGAAAGTGGGTGTGTGACTGAAATTTGAGTCCATAAACCCTCCCATATAGTTAAGGAATTCAAATAGTATATCCATGAAAAAATTCAATGCATACAAAAACTATTTGAAACAATTTCAACGTTGGCCCCATTCACACGTCACTGTTGTTGGTGTCTAGTCCTAGTACAATTTTCATTCCTTGTTCCTTGTTATGTGTTCCTCATTGCTCGTTCCTCGTTCCTAATTCCTTGACCATGGTGTAGTCCCAAAGATCCATTATTTTTGCTCAAAATTATATACTAATGGCATAAAATGTCCCACACAAAGACCAAATTAATATTCGCTACATACGTCTTTTGTCTTTTTTCAAGGACTATGTAACAGATATCAATTATATGAAGATTCAAATAGAACCTAAGAACCTTAAGTTATTTCCTTAACCATGGGTGACATAAATTTATCATTCAATAGTAAAATTGTTACATTTCATTGTTTGGCATCATGTGTACTGAGGGCTTGAGACACCATATCCACAAAGGAAACGTACCAAGAATATTTGTCTTATGAACAAGATATGGTACTATTCATTTTGAGGTTTGGAATAGAGATTGTTCTTATAGAATACACTACATTGAACCATAATATAAGCCCTACACTCCTTGAAAACCATGTAACACCATTCAAATTAGACACAATATTCTTGCGACAAAATAGCTATATTATCGACGAAATTTTTTCGTCAATAGTATAGCAAATCTGTCGCAAGATTATTTACATTTGTCTCTCTTGCGATGATATCAAATGATTCTTGGATTCATTTCATATTTGGTTTATCAACTTGAAATATCATTTTGATACTTTGTAAGCTAGTTGTACCTTCAGTCAAATACAAATATGAAACTTGGAATCATTAACATATCTACTAGAACATATGAAAAATAGGGTTTATGGTTTCCATGATGAATTGATGATGGAAGAAAGTGGGTGTTTTAGTAAAATTTGTGTCCAAAAACCCTCCCATATATTTAATGCATGTGATTATTCTATGCAGGTAAAATTTCAATGCATACAGATACAATTTGAAAACATTTCAACGTTGGCCCCATTCACATGTCATTGTTGCCCGCCTCTAGTATCTTGATGTTGTTGATTAAGAAATCAATGAAATAGAGGTATTTTTCATGAAAAATATGACGCAGATACATTGTATATACATTAACGTATAACCTGAAATCAAAATGAAGAAAGACCGATGAAAGCCTAAAACTTGTGTCAACCAAATTGGATACTTTGGAAGAAAATTAGGGTTTATGGTTTACATGATGAATTGATGATGGAATAAAATGGGTGTGTCACTCAAATTGGAGTCCATAAACCCTCCCATATTGTTAATTAATTCCAATAGTCTATCCATGACTAATTTTAGTGCATACATAAACTGTTTGAAAGAATTTCAACGTTGGCCCCACTCGTAGGTCCATGTTGTCAGTGTCTAGTCCTCGTGCAATTTTCATTCCTCATTCATCATTCCTCATTCCTTGACCATGGTGTAGTCCCCAATATCCAATTTTTTTGTACAAAATTACATACTAATGGAATAAAATGTCCCACACAAATACCAAATTAATATCTGCTACATAAGTCTTTTGTATTTTTTCAAGGACTATGTAACAGATCTCAATTCTAAGAAGATTCAAATAGGAACTAAGAACCTTAAGTTATTTCCTTAACAATGGGTGATATAACAATGTCATTCAATAGCAAAATTGTTACATTTCATTGTAATTTGGCATCATGTGTACTGAGAGCTTGAGCCACCATATCCACAAAGGAAACATACCAAGAATATTTCTCTTATGAACAAGATATGGTACTATCCATTTTGAGGTTTGGCATAGAGATTGTTCTTATAGACTACACTACATTTCACTATAATATAATCCCTACACACCTTGAAAACCATGTAACACCATTCAAATTAGACAAAATATTCTTGCGACAAATTAGCTATACTATCGACGAACGTTTTTCGTTGACAGTATAACAAATTCGTCACAAGATTATTTACATCCGTCTATCTTGCGACGATATCAAATGGTTCTTGGATTCATTTCATATTTGTTTTATTAACCTGAAATCTCAATTTCATACTTTGCAATCTAGTTGGACCTTAAGTCAAATACAAATATGAAACTTGGAATCATTAACATATCTACTAGAACATATGAAAAATAGGGTTTATGGTTTCCATGATGAATTAATGATGGAATAAAGTGGGTGTGTCAGTCAAATTTGAGTCCAAAAACCCTCCCATATCATTAAGGAAAGAGATTAGTCTATCCATGTCAAAATTCAATGAATACAGATAGAGTTTTAAAACATTTCAACGTTGGCCCCATTCACATGTCACTGTTTCCCGCCTCTAGTATCTTGATGGTGTTGATTAAGAAATCAATGAAATAGAGGGATTTTTCATCACAAATATGAAATATATACATTGTATATACATTAATGTATAACCTGGAAGAAAAATTAAGAAAGACCGACGAAAACCTAAAACTTGTGTCAACCAAATTGGGTACTCTGAAAGAAAATTAAGGTTTATGGTTTACATGATGAAATGATGATGGAAGAAAGTGGGTGTGTCACCCAAATTTGAGTCTAGAAACCCTTCCATATCATTAATTCATGCCAATAGTCTATCCATGACAAATTTTAGTGCATACAAAAACTGTTTGAAAAAAAATCAATCTTGGCCCCATTCACAGGTCCTTGTTGTCGACGTCTTCTCCTGCAATTTTTGTTCCTTGTTCATCGTTCTTTTTTCCTCGTTATTTTTGCACAAAACATACTAATGCAATAAAATTTCCCACACAAGGACAAAATTAATATCCGCTACATAAGTCTTTTGTCTTTTTTCAATGACTATGTAACGAATCTCAATTCTAAGAAGATTCAAATAGATAACAATATTGATGGAATCTTATAGGATCATGATGGTATAAAAATGAAAGAGATTCTCTTGGTTTCAAGAATAATTTATAATCTACTGAAAAAGTCCAACCACGTGAAGGTGGAAGCTCACATGGCCCCTCCCCTCCCCCTCACATCACTCTCAATTGATCCCCAAAACCCAATCTATAAAATATAAAATAATTGAAAGCAACGTCCTATTAAGATTCATGCATAGAAACTACAAAAACAAAAATTAATGAAGGTACATGAAATTATGTGTTTCTAAATGATATTTTTAGTCTACCGCGTACTTTACTATATTGAAAACTATTTTCAGGTTTCAAATAATAAATAAACAACATGTAACCTAGGATATAAAAACATAGCAGAAAACTTAAAAACATGTAATTAACCCATGACATTAAAAGTAAATTATTTTAAGAGAATAATCCATACAAATTAAAATATTATATAGTCACGAACCTAATCCAACCTCAAGATCTGTGTAATCATCCTTATTCTCTATCTTGATCTTCTTCATCAAACTCGACATATGTATCATCATCTGGTTCTAAAATGATGTTGAAAGGATTGATGATATCATCATCGTCATCAATGTCATTTTCGATCATATTTTCATCAACATCATCATCATGAATCACAATATTGTCTCCTATGCCTAGATCACGATCTTCTTTTTATTCTTCATATGTTGACCCTCCATGATCTTCCGGCTCTGTCTGATATTTTGTCGAATCATCTTCTCGATATTCAATGTCATCTTCTTCATGTAAATGAGTATACCTAATTGGCCTTCCTCTTGGATCATATCTAACTACAAATGACCAATCCATTTCACCTGGAACATTTGAGTAAAATACTTGTTCACATTGGCTTGGAAAAACATAGCAATCATGTCCTCTTTCAAACATTGTTGTTTTAATCATTGGAAATTTGTTTGCATGTTGAATAACAATTCTTTCCTCATCACGTTCATGCATTCATAACCTATATCGTTTGACATCGAATATAACTAATTTGAATGAATTAAAGTCACACTCAAGTATATCATTTAAATACCCATAGTATCTATTTTCACATTCTCGGGGATGTCTGTCACTCCTAGAGGAAGCATTATTAACTTGGAATACTGTAGTTATCCCACTATCAGAAGTTTTCCTAGTTTCATCCATTTGTTTGATGCGAAATTTATGACCATTCCACCACATAGCCTTGTGGTGTTTCAACTACAATATGCCAGATATGTAAAAGATGCATTGTCAATTAATAAATTAAAATATATTTATATAACTTCGAAAGTATCTGAAAAATACAGTACACATGTAGTTACATTAGTATAATATAAAATAACTGAATAAAATGGGTGAAATTGCTTACCTGTCCATCTTTCAAACCATATGCTAGATCAATTTCCATCTGTGAAACATTGACATCTTCGTTATGACGCGCTTCTCTAACTAATTCATAAAGTCGTTTCCATGATAACCTACCTCCATTATGTTGTTTACATCTTTCAATCCATACATTCATCCAGTCAAGATTGTTTGCAATGTATAAATGCAATGCATCCAACTCTAGAGAAACTGAATAAAAAAAACATAATTCACCAATATTAAATATTAGTTATAGAGTACAATATGCAGGTAACTATAAATATTTACAACTTATGAAATAAATTATATTAATATATTAATGAGTATGATCATATACACAAAAAAGAAAATTTATATGTATTATTAATATAAAATTTCACAATTATTAATATATTACCTCTCATTTTTTCCATTCTACCTTTCCCCAATAGATGCTCCTGATCTTCAAATTTTTTGATGGAGTTCACATCCCAAATGCGATCCACTACATGCATAGTTGGTGTTGTTAATTTAGGAAGATACTGACTAATATATGCCATGAATTGATACACCATATATCCCTCCACCATAGAACCCTCAGGACATACTCTTTGTCTAACCAACGCCTTCAATGATTTCAAGTGCCTCTCCACCATCCACATTGACCTTGTGTGAACAGGTCCACAAATTTCAATCTCCTCAACTTGGTGTATGAGGTAGTGTTCTTATGCATTGAAAAATGTAGGAGGTATATACTTTTTCATTTCACACATTAGACGAGGATTTTCTCTCTTCCAATACTTTATATCATCTTCATGGATTTTATTCAATGACAACCATCTACATGAGATCGTGATACAAGAAAATAACATGTTTCAACATAACATAATATAATATATTACATTACATTACAAGTAAAACATGTGTCATTAAGTACAACAATAATTTGAAAGAACATTTCTCATATAAATCACAACTATGTCTTACCTCATGTATTTTCCAAGATCATATATGGCTTGTTTGACGTTGTTGTCAAAGTCGTTTGGGAGAGATAGCGGTAGAACATACTGTAACAACAAAATGAATCGTTATTTGTTTCGACCAAAGTAGACAAGAAAAAAATGTATGCCAAAATTATTACCTTAATGAAGGTATGCCAATCATGTGTTTTTACCCCACCAAATTCACCTTTCTTTGCTAAGATATTTTTTATGTTTGAAGAAAAACCCGTGGGAAATTTAATTATTTGAATCACCTCTTTTACATCATTGCTTTGTTTCTCTATTAATAACCATGGAAGGTTATTTCAGTCTAGTACTCCATCTAATCTATTTGAATATTGGATCACAATTCGCATTGCATGATCGGCTTCCTCAATGTTAGTACAAATTTTGACAAATTTTTCTTTGTCCCTCGTACCATCTATGATTCACCATAATGTTTCAGCCACATTCTTCCCGATATGCATTGTATCAAACACATGAGCTATTTTTATCTCCTCATAGTAGGGAAACCTCATGAATTGAGCGGGATAAGATTTCATTCCTCGTGAAATCCCATTGTTAATACCTTAATGATGATTGCGGCCTTCATGAAGCATAAAAGAAATCACAAAAATAATTATCAAATACGGTAAAATAAATTCAATGATTAAAATAAACATTCAAAACATTACATGATCTATGATACATTATGAAATTGAGTACCTTGACTATTTGTATTATATTCCAACCTCCATAGGTAAGGTGTCATTCTTCGTGGTTTTAAACCATTCACTTCTTTCCCATTGAAAATATGTTTTTTAGTAGTACATTACCTATGGTTCTTAGGAAGAAGGTGCCTATAATCATCAAACACCATCTTTCCTAAACATTTTGAATGATGATACTTCATCTTAGGGCCACAAACTGGACATGAAAATTTACCCTTTGTTTGAAGACCTGCAACAAATGGATTAATGTTAATTATACTATGAGATTATTTAAAAATTAAACATGCACCATGATAACGTTAAAACATTATATAGCATTAAAGAGAAATATTAGAATGCCATACCACAAAAATGTGTTAGTCTAGGGGCATCATGAATTGTCCATAAAAGTATTCCATGGAATTTAAATTTCTTCTCCCCGATTGGTTTACATATGTCATACATTGTGATTCAAGACCATAACTTTAGTAGCTCGTTGATAAGAGGCTCGATATATACATTAATATATTTAACCTGGTACTTACCTATTTTTTTTAAATTACACATAATTACTAAAGGAATGATATCATGTAATATATATATAATTAAATAAATACAAAAAATATATTATGCAAAAATTGAAACAAATGAAAATGTTAAATTCAAAAAATTAATGTAAACAAATACCTTGAACAATCATTGTCAACATTATGTGCTCCCTCTTTATTGACATCCAAGGAGAAATTTTATCATTGATAAAAAAAATAGGCCACATTGAGTAAATAGACCTAATCTCTCTGAATGGATTAACACCGTCAACTGCCAATGAAATCCCAACATTACGAGGTTCATCTTTGAAATCTACCCATTTTTCCTCAACTTCCCTAAATGCAGAACCATTGGCAGGCATTTGAAGAACACCATCTCCATTTATGTTACGTGCATGGTAATCCATAAATTGTTTTATGCTTTCACACCTGAACAATCACTGCAAACATGGAATTATGGGAATATGACGAAGAACCTTTCGAGGCACAATTTTTGTTACTTGATCGGTTTGATATCTATTGATAAGGCATTGCAAACATTTGGTTTTCTAAGAATGTTGTCCAAAATATATAATATAGTCATTAGGACATCCATCTGTAGTTTGATAATCCATTCCAATGTCTTTCATAATGGCATGCAAACAACGATATGTGCAAGGTAAAATATTTGATGATGGAAACAAAAAATCACCTAACAATCTACAACATAACAAACAACTAGTAAATGTAAGAATATTAATCGTAAAAATTGCATTCTTATTTTACACATTAATTAACACTAAAAAAAATATAAAATAAATCAACATTTATGTATAATATGAGATGCAACATATTACATACCTTAGTATCTGTGTCATACAAGGGTTCGAAAATTTATTTATAACCTTTAAGTTCACTAGAAACAATGTAGCGGAGAGAGGATTTTCTCTTGATCCTTCATAAAGTCGTCTATTTGCCTTTTCTAATAGAGGTTCATCATAAATACCAACATTTTTTCCATCCTCGTTCGACTACGAAAAAAAATCTTGGATCATTTGATTCATCCCATCATATTCTTCCATGGGATCATTAACTTGATTTGTCCCATCATCTTCTTCCATAAGATCCTCATTTTCTTGGTCATGATGATGTTCCTCATCTTGTACAACAACATTTCTACTAATACTTGGTGCAATATTCTGAGGAAAGTTAGAGGGAAACTCTAACTTTATAATTACAAAAAATCATGCAAAATTAGTGTATACTATAACAAACATTCTAACAATATATATACATATATATATATAATTTTATATAAAATTGACAAAATAAAAAGAGATAACAAATATATAGCTAATTACCATGGGACGATATTCATTCGATCCACCATCAATGTGACCATATTTCCTACGATGTTTTGTAGTTGTTGCTATTAAAATTCTTATGGGACATCTCAGGAAACATTTTCTACAAGGGCAATCACATCTACCATCACCTTTTTAAACCTCTTTACTTTTTTCCCCACCTCTAACAACATTCTGCGACATTTTTCTGCACAAAAATACCCTTTCAGAACCATCATTGTTATAACAAGATTGTCGCAACATCTTTAAATCGTCAAATATTTATAGTCCAATTTTAGGTCACTATCATCACAATTGCGAAGAACGTGACTTAAATATATTTTTGTTTTTACCTATTTATTTTAGTTCATTTTTAACGGTCAATTTTAAGGTTAGGTAAGTTGTCTCTATTGCGACGGACGGACTAAATTCGTCTCTCTTGCGACGAACATTGACCATAATAATTTAGTCAAACTACATGCATCGAGATAGCGACGAATACATGGTGGATTTAGAAAAATTGAAATTTTTCTCTTGCATGTTGCAACGAAATAGTACTTTTGTTGCAAGTGATCATTGCAAATTTTTCAATATGTAGTAGTGAGGCCAACCATCTTGCTTGCATTGCATTAAGATATGGTTGAATAAACAAGAATTTCACAACACTGTTATCAGTTAGAAACAAAACATTTATGCCCATTATATAGTGTCGCCACATTTTTAATGCATGGATTACAATTGCTAATTCCAGGTCGTGAGTGACATAGTTTCGTTCATGGTCTTTTATTTTTCGTGACTCTTAACAAATAACATGCCCTTATTGAGTTAGGACACCTCCCAAACCCTCTTTGCTCGCATCCCTGCAAACTGTGAATTATTTATCCAGGTCTTCTACCCTTAAAATAAGTGCAGTTGTTAACAGTTATTTTAACCTATTAAAATTGTCTTGACATTTCTGCAACCATATAAACTTGGTTCCCTTTTTCTATAGGGATGTGATAGGGTATGCAATCTTAGAGAATCCCTCTATAAATCTGCGATAGTACCCGGTGATTCCCATGAATGAATGGATGTCTGCTACATCCTTATGGATATGCCATTCCATGATGGCTCTTATCTTCTGTAGGTCGATTGCAATACCTTCTTCAGATATTACATGTCCTAGGTACTGTATTTTCTTTTGGTAAAAGTCACATTTGTCAAATTTTGCATATAGCTTGTGTTTTCTTAATGTCTGCAATACTATCCTTGGATGTTCTTTGTTCTCTTCTTCCATTTTTGAATACACTAGAATTTCGTCAATAAATACCAAAAAAACCTTATCCAGGTACTGACTAAATATTCTATTCATTAAACACATAAACGTTGTTGGTGCGTTAGTGAGACCAAATGGTATAACCACAAATTCATAATGTCCATATATCATTCTGAACATTGTTTTACTTATTTATTCATCCTTTATTCTGACCTAGTGATAACTAAATCTTAAATCCAACTTAGAAAAAATATTTTCCCCTCCCACTTGGTCAAAAAAATCATTGATTCTGGGTAGGGGAATTGTTTTCTTAACAGTCATTTCTTTTAACTGTCTATAATCAATGCACATAATCTTAGAGTTTCGTCTTTCTTTTTAACAAAAAGGACTGCTGCCCCCCATGGTGAGACACTTCGTCTGATGTATTCCTTGTCCAATGGTTCTTGTAGTTGAATTTTTAATTTTGTTAATTCGGGTAAACTCATTTTGTAGGGTGCCTTAGATATAGGGGTTGATCCAGGCAACAAATCGATAGAGAAGTCTATCTCTCTTCTTGGGGGAAATTCTGGTATTTTGTCTACAAATAAATCTCTAAAATCATGTAAGACAGTAAAATATTCTAGGTTGGGTTTATTTTATTTTTCCAACATATTTGTCACTTGAATAGCATAAATATGAAAACCTTTATTCATGGACTTCTTAAACTGCGTTGCTAAAATATGCCTAACTGAGACTAGTTTTCTGATGCCTTGTATTTTCCTAACAATGTTGTTTTTATCTCTGTAAGTAAGTGACTTTTCATAACAATACAAAATTTCTTTATTCTTCTCTAATCAATCCATTCCAATAATTATATCGTAAGACCCTAACGGTAGAATATTCAAATTTAGCCTTGTGTTTTGACCATCTAAACTGAGTTCATAATCATAAATGAAATTTGTTACTTTTCTTTTTGTTCCTTTTGCTAGTTGTACAAGCCAATATTTTGTATGCTTTACTTTCTTAATCTTGCTTGAATCCATTATACGAGGAGAAACATAACTCAAAGTAGCTCCCGGATCAATTAAAACAGAAATACGATTATTATTAACTTTACCTTCAACTTCCACTACAATGGACTAGTGATCATCTTGTCGTCCATCCACAGCTGCATTGATTCTGTGTAAGCTTTCTCCCTCATATCCCACTCTAGACACCTCTTATAGGATGTGAATCGTGGCCCTTGCTACAGAAGTTAAATGCAGATAGTTCCTCCTTAAGTGAGGTTCTCCACATTCCCAACATTTTAATGGTTCTCTGGTGTTGTCCCCAAACTTCTTGGTTCCTAGATTAACTGGTCTGTGTCCCCCTTGGGTGTTTTGGATATTGGAGTGAAAATATTTACATGGGAAATTATTTGTTGCATTATGGAAAGGGGTTGGTTGATAGCCCTTCTTTTGTTGGTTCATTTTGTCATGTTTCTTGTATTTCCAAGCCTTGGGAAGTTCAGACCATTGTTTGTATTGATCGTAACACATTCGGGCCTTTCTAAAAACTTCTCTCAAGGTCTTGGGGTTCTCAAAGTTGATTATGTCTTTATAGGACTGTGGTAAGTAGCTTAGGAACTGCTGGATTTTTACTTTGCCTTCCTTGATATAAGGTACAAATCTTAATAATTCAAGGAATTTGTTTATCAGGTCATCCATAGTCATTTGACCAAGTCTTAGCTCATGAAATTCTTTGGTCTTTCTCTCATAACAACTTTATGATAAATACTTTTTCTTAAAGTATTTATTGAAATATGAACATTCCATTTGTTTTTCTTTTAAGCCTTTGGCCAACTTTAGGTCCTGCCACCATGTACTCTCTTTTCCTTTCATGTTATAAATGGCCATTTTGACCTTCATGGTGTTGGAACAACTGTAAATATGAAAATACTTTTTTATGTCTAGTAACCATGCTTCAGCCTCCTCCCCTGTCCTGGATTCTCCGTCAAAGGTAGATGGTTTGATTTTCTTAAATTCTCCCTCGAGGTGGTCCACCTGTTTCCTCTTTCTTCTAGTGGTTGTTTTATTTCCTGTTGTTGGTATGCCTTTAGAAGAAATGTTCTCATTTTCTACTTCAGGACCATAATTTGTGGAATCTCTTTTGCTGACCTCTTCTTCCTTGTCATTGTCTTTTGGTCTCTTCTTTGTTACTATGCTCTGCAACAATAATTCATTTATTTCTTGTTGGTCTTCATGTCTGTTTTTTAGTTTCTCGTTATCTTCCTTGAAAGCTTGTAGTTCCACAATAAGGTTCCTCATGGTTTCCAGAACCTAGGTGGATGAACTTCCTTCATTGTTCTGCCCAATTTCTCTAGGAGGTCCTTGATCGGGATTCTCAAGGTTGATTTCTTCTTCATTCTGTGCTACCATTATCACAAGAAAACAAAAAAAAAATCTCTGTAACAGTAATCATTTGTTTTAGCTTTTCATTATACAGAAAAGTATGTACTAAAAAAAAAAATTCACCCTGCTTTGAGGTCCAAGTGCTGCAACCTTTTCTCTGATACCATATGTAATGTACCCCAAATTTTACATATAAAAAAAAAATTTCACCAGGTGCATTAAAACTTCTTTACTCTGTTATACTTGACTGGTTTACAACCAAAATAATCACTATTGGAATACGATGTAAGATTAAATGTCTTTACAAGCAAATAAGACAAGGTGGTCAACCTTTCCATTAAGACGTGCCTATTACAATCATTTATTACATGTGACAAAAAATGTCACAATAGGTTAAGGTTTAGATTATTCATGAAGTTGCGATCTTATTAAGTCATACAGTCTAAAGTAACTCTAGCCTACATGGTTTCTACCTTTATCAAGGGATCCACAAAATTATTTCACTAAGGTTACACTTCTAAGCAAGTCTTAGTACTCTCCACCTCTTATCTAAATGAAGGAGTACTTCAAACCTCATTACAATAATCCCATATATTCAAGTCCCCTTTCTTTATTATAACCTTATAATTCCATGTATCAAGAATTATTTAATCGATGATGTTAGATATAAGAAACCATTACAATAAAGTTCCTACACCCAAAGTCATAGAAGACAACATAAGTTTTCAGTTTATATGAATGAATTATCGTATGTATTACCTGAAGTGTTTAAACATAATCACAATTGTCGATACAGATCTCCTTGTAACAACTATACCTTAGCTATAAGAACACTCCAAACATTGCCAGTTTTTGTTAAGTCTTTTGACATAGTAGTTAGTGGGATTTAACATACACCAGTTGTAAAATGACAGGTTGATTAAATAATGATGTTTCACGTTGGGATGACAAGTCATAACTCTAATACTTATTGTGAAACATTAAAACATTATGATTTAATGACAAGTATTCGAAATAACAGTGTTAGTGGGATCGGTTCAATGCGTAGTTAATACATGTCCATAAATAACATTGAATTCTTTGGTTGGGAGTTATGAGGTTTCTGTGTGATATTGGCTCTAGGTTATTGTGACCAATGTGGATATGCCATGCCCGCATATTCATATGGCCCAAGGATATAAGGCATCCATTCACCATTAGTCTGTGATACGAGTCACTTGGGTAAATAATGTTCGATTTCTCCTTTGCCTCTGATTCATTTTTGTAAAACCGTCCCACGTTAAACTCTGCAACCCTGCTTTGCGTGTAACCACCAACAATGAGGGGGTTCCTTGATGTAGGAGAATTGTTGCCAATCATGCAGAGGCAAGACCACTCAACATGTGTGAGTTCTTCCAGAACTTCAACATTAGCAACTACAGCCGATTTTGAAATCCGCCTTAACTTAGTGTTGGAATTTACCTTTGGAGGCACGCTTGAACTAGTGTTGAATTTTACCCTTTGAGGCATGTTTTGAAAATCACAAGTGGAGTAGGCATTTCCACTATGTCCCTAGAGTGAAATTAGACTAAGATAGCATAGGATGGATTTTAGAGTAGGCAAGTATCCAGGGGAAACCGTAGAAATATTTTTGAGTTAAGAAGAATTTTGTATGCCTAGATGGGGTTAGCTGCGGTACAAAGATAAATTAGTTATAAGATAGAACTACGAGTTAGAAGGAGATCTCAGTTTTTGAGTTACTGTAATTTGAATGTATTTTGTAGCCATTTAGGAACTTGAGAATATAACAGAAGGAAAATTGAACCAAATACATGTTGTATGATCGGTGTTTGCAATTTCCTAATATTTCTGTTCTTATGAGAAAGGGAATGAATCTTTGTGGGAGAGTAGGAAACCACGAATGTTAGTTTTTTAGTTTCAATTATTTCTAATCATTTAAGGCTCTACAAGGTGTGCATCGAGCTAGAAGGGAATGCAAGGAGATTGCAGGGGGGAATTTCTTTGCGAGAAATCCCTTGGATATGAGTTATCGAGATCCCTTAGACGCAAGGAGTGTGTGGGAAATCAAAGTTTGCACCAGACAAAGCTCAGGAGGAATAACACTCTAGGAATGTGTTGTCGAGATCCAAGAATCCATTTCATAGGAGAAGCAAAGGCTAGAACCTTCATGAACTTAGAAAATTATTCTAAGTCTGAAATATTAAAAATATCAAGAGGGGAGCATTGTTGACCGTCAGATTGCGCTGAAGGGTAAGTGGTCTTCTAAGGTGAGATAGGCACACAAATTTCAACATTGCGTATGCCAGGAGGAAATACCCACAAGGACTTGAATGGACGGTGGAGAGATTTCGGGGAGGGATGCGAAATCCCGTGAGTCGTTGGATCGAGAGGAGTTGTGAGTAGGTTAGTGGGGAGACCTTTCAACGCTCGACCCTCAGGGGGAATAGTAGTCGTTGGACCCCAATAGATCTAGGTCGTTGATCCCATTTTGGGTTTTCGGCTACCGGGATTGCAAAGGGCAAGAGACATGACTCTTATCCCACAAAACCCTAAAAGGATCCAAACCGTCGGATCTTCGTAGGTTGGGAGTCGTCGATCTACAACATGGAGGTGTATTAGGTTTAGGCTATTGGGATTACAAGGGGTGAGAGTAGGAACTCTTGAACTACGAAACCCTGAAGGTATCTAGGCCGTTGGATCTTCGAAGGTTTAGAATCATTGATCCATGGCGTGGGGGTATTTCAGATTTCAACGACTGGGGATACAAAAGGTAAGAGTTGGGACTCTTGACCTACAAAATCCTGAAAGGATTCAAGCCATCAGATCTTGGAAGCTTAGAGTCGTCGATCCACAATAGGGAAGTGTTTTGTCTTTCTTGAATTGGAGGAAAAAATAGACCTTGTGAGGGGCGAAGTCATAAAATGTGAAACGTTGAATTGATCATTGTCGTTGATCAAAGGGAGATCTAGACCGTAGATCACAATATTCATGGTTTTGTCTCTTGTAACTTGGAGAGTCCCAAAGAGCTCTGTGGTAAATTTGGTGGTCATCTGAGCCGGGGAAAGGGGGGAGCTAGCCTCCACTATCCCTTATCAGCATTTCGGGACTAGAGGAATTAGGGACTCGTTACATTGGAAAATCCCAGGGACGTGAAACACCACGCGTGTTTCAGGATAAGTTGGTGGTCATGCCTACAATCACGAGAAGTGGGGGTCATGCCTAAAACTAGCTTGCATGGGTAAAATACAGACAAGATTCCGTGGACTAAGTGTTAGAGGTTCCAGTTGAGAACCAGGAGAGCCGCTCTAGCTCTATAATTTGGAGATCTTGACTGGGAGGTCATGCAACCCTAAGGAGGGATAAGGGGTCTGCATCAGGTGGCATCAGAGATGATTTTTCTTCATGTGTAGACTTCAGGAGAAAGAGAAAGAGGAAGAGACAGAGAACTTGGAGTTGTACTATGTGTGTGACAAGCAGTCCACACAATGCCACCAAGGATATGAGAAGCACCTTTAGCCAACCATGTTGTAGACAGGGATATGGGAGAACTCCACACCAGATTGGAAATAATGGAATTAACGCAGAGAAGAGCACCTGACATTAGAGACGTCAGTGAAGAAGAATGTGAACATGTTGAAGTTGAAGAAGTTGCAGGAGAAGATGTTGTAGAGGAACGTTTGTTGCAATTAGTTGCCAGACTGGAAGGTAGAGCTAAGATAGAGGTTCCCATGTATGAGGGAAACTTAAATGTTGAAGAAATGTTGGATTGGATAGGATGCATGGATAGACACTTATATTATGAAGATGTCGATGAGGATAAGAAGGTGAAGCAGGCAGTCACCAAGTTAAAAGGACATGGAACGCTATGGTGGGATGAACTACAGACTGAGAGAAGATGCAAAGGAAAACAAAGGATAAAGAGCTGGGACAAAATGGTAGCCAAGATGAAGGCTAAGTTCATGCCCAAATATTATTAGATAAATACGTTCAGGAAGATGAAAAACCTAAGACAGAAAGGGATGAAAGTTAAGGAGTACACCGAGGAGTTGTACCGACTGAACATCAGAACTCGACAAAGGGAGATAGATGAAGAAAAATTCGCCAGATATATAAATGGCTTGAGATATGAGATCCAGGATGAGCTCAACATGATGTCAGTCAAAACTATGGAGGATTCTTATCGGTTTGCACTGAAGGCAAAGGAGAAGTTGTCCATAAAACAAATTCAACGAGGAAGAGGTAAGATATCGGTCCCAAGCAAGGGAAAGGGGTTTAAAAATGACAAAACACATCAGTCTAAGGAGGAGGTTAGGAAACCACACAAACATTTGGAATGAGGAGGAATTTCATGAGAAAGACAGGGTGGTGGAAGAAACTCTTCTAGAGGAAGAGGCAGAGGGGGAGTAAGATGATATGCCTATGGAAAGATAGGACACTTGTCTTGGGAATGTCCCAAGAATAAGAAGGAAGTAGAAGAAGCTTACATCTCAAAATCCCAACGAAGAAATGTTCAAGCAAAGGGAGAATAAGATGGAGCATCCCTGATGTTGAGAAAAGTTCTCTTGAAACCAGAGGTAGAAATTGAAAAGCCAGTGCAGAGAAACAATTTCTTCAGGACAACTTGCAAGACTAAGGACAAAGTATGCAAGGTGATCATTGACAATGGGAGCATTGAAAACCTAGTATCCACAAATATGGTGGAGAAATTAGAACTAAAGACAATTGCACATCCAAAACCATACAAGGTATCATGGTTGCAAAAAGGACACCAGGTAACGATTACTAAACAATTCCTATTTGAAATGAATATAGGAGGTTATAAAGATGAAATCCTGTGTGATGTAATCCCCATGGAAGTATTCCATATTCTATTGGGAAGACCATGGAAGTTTGATAGAAATGTCATTAATGATGGGAGGAAAAGCATATATACATTAGATGAGAATAGTAGGATGCATACGTTACTGCCAATGGAGGAGAAGAAAATAAAAGAGGAAGCCAACACAAGCATACTTCTCATGAGTGGGAAGGAACTCCTAAAAGAAATCAAGGAAGAATAGGAGATGTAGTTCACTGTGGTGAGGAAGCCCAGAGTCATCCTTATGAGTACATCAATGGATGATTTTCCTGAAGAAGTTCAAGACCTGCTGGATAATTTTGTTGATATAGTGGTGGATGAGCTGCCAAACTCATTATCGCCCATCAGTAGTATCAGTCATCATAAACCTCACGATAATGAGGAGGTGAAGAACCAATTCCAAGAATTGCTAGACAAAGGTTTGTTCAAAGAAAGTTTGAGCCCATGTGCAGTACCAACTGTGTTGAGCCCAAAGAAAGATGGAGGATGGAGAATGTGCATAGACTCGAGAGCCATCAACAAGATTACCATCAGGTACATATTTCCTTTACCAAGAAAGGATGATTTAGTGGATTGCTTAAGTGGAGAAAATTTATTTTCTAAGATAGATCTGAAAAGTGGATATCACTAGATCAAGATGAGAGAAGGTGATGAATGGAAAACAACCTTTAAGACAAACAAAGGTCTATATGAGTGGCTAGTTATCCCATTTGGATTAACAAATGCCCCAAGTACTTTTATGAGGTTAATGAATGAAATTCTAAAAGATTTCATTGGAAAGTTCTTGGTTGTATATATGGATGATATACTGATCTTTACAAGGACTAAAGAGGAGCATTTGAGGCACCTAACACTAGTAATGAGGAGGCTACAACAGGAGAAGTTGTTGATCAATTTGAATAAGTCCTCTTTTATGAGGACATAACTCATTTATTTGGGTTTCATGATCTCTTTGAATGAACTGAAGATGGATCCATAGAAGTTGAAAGCGGTCAGAGAATGACCGTCACCAAGAAGAATGTTCGAGGCAAGGAGCTTCCATGGATTAGCAAGCTTCTATAGGAAGTTCATTAGAGACTTTAGTGGAATTTGTGTGCCAATGATGGATACAGTGAAGAAGCGACACAAGTCCTTTAAATGGACAGAGGAGTCTGAAAGGAGATTCAATATGTTGAAGGAGAATATAACAAAATGACCAATTCTAATCTTGCCAAATTTTGAGAAGACATTTTAGGTAAGATGTGATGGAAGTTGAGTTGCAATAGGATCAATTTTGAGTCAGGATAACAGACTTGTTTCCTATTTCAGCAAGAATCTGAATGAGACTAAGAAGAAATACTCCACATATGACAAGGTGTTCTATGCCATAATTCAAGCATTGAAGAAATGGAGGCATTATCTTGTCCTACAAGAGTTTGTCTTGTATAGCGATACCCAAGATTTACAATTCATAACCAGACAGGAAAAATTGAATCAGAGGCATGCAAAATGGTTTGAATTTATCCAAAAATTTACTTTTGTCATAAAAAATATTGTTGGGAATGCTAACAAGGTTGTTGATGCGTTAAGCAGGAGATGTTTGATCATGTAGGAATTCCAGGTGAAGACCTTGGGGTTTGAACACCTTAAGGACATGTATCATGATGATGAAGATTTCAAGGAGGCATATTGTAATGTCCCCCACCTCTTAGAGGGGTAATGAGGAGACTCAGTGGCCTGGGCACCCCCACTAGGTCATAGTCTCACACTGAAGGGGGGAAAAGTCAAGAAGTTAAAAGTTATATTTTTAAGTTGACTTGAGAAAGGAAAAGGAAAGGAGTAAAATATAACTCAACAGAAGAATAGAAGATTAACCCTGGGAGTTAACCTAACTCAACAGAGAATCAGAAGGAAAAGTATAAGTAAGAGGCCGAGGTGCACCTATTACTCATTCTGGTTTGGATTAGCATTTGCTATTGCTCTTGAGCATTCAGTTTGTGGGTTTTGTTTTACAAACCCTTGTGAGAAACTCAGTGGTGAAATATCCACTCACCTTGTTCCACAGCTTGGTCTCAGGGATGAAAGACTCCTCCACACCATTCTAGTCTCAGAGCTAGTTTATCGAGGGAGGTTCGATCTAGCTTATCCTAAGGGCCTAGGGCCATTCCGACAGTTGGGTTTTGTTTGCAGGGGAAGGACCATCAGTTTGAGGGATTTTCTGGAGGGTTATCATCATTCTATATTTGTTTGCATATTGGGACGTCGTGGAGCCATAGGGGACGTCCTCTGATTCAGTAAAACTCAGATCTAGGGAGATCTGCTTTAGATCTGAGCCCGAAACTTCTCCCATGGGGTTCTCATAGCCCAATCTATATTCTTAGAGAGTTTCAGAGCATTTCGAGGCCTCCTTCATCAGGGATGAACCAGCTAGGGTTTCAGTCATCTAGTGGGGCACACCATTCAGTGAAGAATTCAGATCTACGGGGTTTGAGAGTGGATTTGGGAATTTGGACATCTGGTTTTTCCTTACAATTTCTTGATCTACCATTTGGCATATTTCTCGGGATGATTGGACACTTTTGGTAGCAGGGAAGAATTATTCAGGGCTTTAGCATTCTAGCAGGACAGGGCACTTTCCAGCTTGGAGGTTGAGCATTAATGCGTCTCAGATCTGCTTGATTTAGTCTTCATTGTATATCCAGCCTTTGGAGGCTTATTTTGTATTTTCGGGAGCATTTTGTAGCAGCTCATATATATTTCTTGTACGACCATCTAAGGTTTATGCCAGATCGACCATCTATTGTATTGATCTTACATTTCTCATAATAAAAAGGTCAGATCTTTGCTTGTGCTTCTACATATTGAATATATTATGATCTTCATGTGTTGATGAATCTTGTATGCACTTAATAACTCAATAAATTAGTAGTAGTTAGTGATTCCAAGAAATAATTTGGCTTGGGATCATTACAGTGGTATCAAAGCCTTGATCCTCCAAACCTATGGAGAGATCGGTGCATGCAGAAGTACAGGGGAATTTTTATGGGTCAGAGGAAGAAAAACAACAGTGAAATAGAGGCAAAAATGGAAGGGTCAAGAGAAAACCATGAGCCTCAGGGCTTGGCTCTCTGAGTAACTGAATTTGATAAGTTCCAAAAAAACATGAACCACACAGAAATCACATTGGTCCAACAGTTGGATGAGTATCAGGAAACCAACAGAAGGGGACAGGCCGAAATCTCTGAAACCTTGAAGAAAGTTGATGAGAATCTACAGAAAGAGAACGAGAACCAAACTAGGATAACTGACCTTCTGATGCAAGTAACCCATCGAGGCAAAGATCCTGATATGTAAGGGAATAAGGAGGCTGGAGGGTCTGGTGGAACCCATGAGGAAGACATATATAACCCGGAGAAACCACCAGGATCCGAAGGAAGTCTTGGAGGTGGAACATTCCATGGGAAGATGGGTAGCAAGACCAATCATGGGCCATACGTGCCAGTGTTCATAGACTAACCGCTAGGCCAATAGTCAGGTAGCAGAGCTAACCCCAGACCATACATCCCCACATTTACAGATGAGCAAGAGAAGCATGAACAGGTTGAATATTTTGTGGCACAATTAGCCAGGAGTACCAGGGAATACTACAGCTTGGATATGAAAGTTCAAAGACAGAAGTCCCTAGAACAATATTGTCAACTCAAGTTCAGAAACCAACCTAGGAAAAACCACAGGGGTAGCTTTGAGTTTGAGTGAAAAGTAGGGAAGATAGAGATTCCATACTTTGATGGTACGGCTAAGATGACAGCACAAGCATGGGTGTAGAAGCTGGATACTTACCTGCATCTTAACCCCATGAGAGAGATGGAGGCCATCAAATTTTCCACTATGTAATTGGATGGAAAGGCCCATGACTGGTGGTACCATGGGCTCACCACACTCAGCCACAACCAAATTGTATCCTATACAGAACTCACTCAGAGGCTCATTGATAGATTTGATCTAGGAGATCCCGAGTTACACTTTTGAGAGCTCACCCAACTCAAGCAAACAGGTACGGTTGAGGCATACATTGATGAGTTCCAGAGGTCGGCAGTGATGGTGCAAGATATGTCCCCAACCAGGCTCATGATGTTGTTTACAGAAGGATTGATGGAACCCTTGAAGGGTTGGGTTAAGGCCTTCAAGCATACCATCCTACAGGAAGCCATTTGGAAGACGAGGGATCTGGGTCTAGCTGCTAAACCAAA